>ML280382.1:0-106368 GCA_005239495.1 Nicotiana undulata
AGGGTGCATAGTCCGGGGTTTCATACCCTCAGAACAGGATTTCAAGACATTACTTACCTCAAACTAGCCCGAAAACTATTCCGCAGTGCGCTTGCCTCTCGAATCAACCTCCTAAGGCTCCAAATCTACCAAGTTCAGATTTTTATCATCAATATGTGCTTAAGGAACAATTTCCAATCGAAAGATATAACTTTACTCAAAAATCTGAAACCGGGCAAAACCCGACTCCTGAGCTCGCATCCCGAAACTCAGAAATTTTTACAGAAACGTGTTCTTCATCTTCTCACGATTCCGTACATATAAAGAACACCAAAATCGGAGTTCGTTTGACCCCTCAAATCGACCCTTGAAGGTCTCATAATCTCATGCCCCAAAATCCTATTTTTCTACCGTTTTTCATGAATTAAAGGCTGGGATTATGGTCTATAATCACCCATAANAATGGTGTAAAAAGGGGTTTAAGTCGCGGAGGGTTTAATTTAAATATGCCCAGTGATTCCTTCACCGCGATCGCAGCCTTGCCCCTGCGATCGCATAGTGTTACGTCCTTTGACTTCCGCGATCGCAGCCTTAAGCACGCGATCGCGCTTCACCCTCACACAACCTAAAGTGATCGCAACCGTTCCCACGCGATCGCGATGCACCATCAGCTGCTCCCTCACGCGCCCAATTACTCTACGCGATCGCGAACTCCACTACGCGATCGCACTTCACACCCCGCTCAACTCACGTGATCGCGACCTCCTCCATGCGACCGCGGAGAACAAAAATCTGCCATTCCTCAGCTAACCCTACCCGATCGCGATCAAGTCCACACGATCGCACTGCTTAAGCCACTCACCCTACGCGATCGCGGACCATTCCTCGCGATCGTAGTGACCAAATTCCAACTGCATAAACACGAGAAAACCAGTAGTGTTTTCAAGTCCAAAAATGCCCGTTAACCACCCGAAATCAATCTCGAGCCCCTCGGGACCCCAACCAAACTTACCAACATATCCCATAACATCATTCAAACTTAGTTGCACTCTCAAAACACCAAAACTAACATCAAAACTCCAAATTTGCATCGGATTCAAGCCTAAGAACTTTGATATTTCTAAAATTCACCAATGATGCCGAAACTATCCAAATCAACTCCGATTGACCTGAAATTTTGCAGACAAGTCCAAAATGACATTACGAACTTGTTCCAACTGTCGGAATTCCATTCCGACCCCGATAGCCTATTTTCCACTGCCGACCGGAATCGCCAAAAACTAACTTTCACCAATTCAAGCCTAATTCTACACCGAACATCACACAGTTATTCTAAACACATTCCTAAGTCCCAAATCACCTAACGAAGCTATTCGAGCCATAAAATTCGCATTCCGGGGTCGTTTACCAATAAGTCAACTCTTAGTTGACTTTTCCCATTTTTAAGGCTATTCTTTAGAACTAAGTGCCTGAATTCTCATTTAACCATTCCGATATCAACTCTAACACATTAATTACAGAATAAACAATCTATAATAAGTCAATAACAACAGTTATAATGCAGGTTTTTCGTAACGACAGACCGGGTCGTTACAATAATTTATGATTAATTATTGGATATAAAACTACTGAATAAATTAGAAATAAAATGATGAAAATATGGAAAATTATGGAAAATACCAATTATTATAAAAACTGATTTTGAAGGTATATGTGCAAAATTTAAAATAATTTGAAGAAAAATTGGGTATCAACACCCACTTAGGACCGACCCACTTAAGCCCAGCTCGCGAGGCCCGTTTAGACCCGGGCACGACCCAAAATACAGTCTTAGGATCAGATTCTGGTACTGTCATACAACTCATGCACTCAGTACTGGACGTGGATGATTATTATGAAGTAAATACAACCAAATTATTATAGGGCTAGAGGAATGAGATCATCGATTACCTAGAGCATGACAAGCTGCCCGAAGTCCTAAAGGCATCCCGGGCACTCCACACCAAAGCAGCTCGTTACAGATTCTAGGGAGGGAAATTATACAGAAGGTCGTTCCAAGGGCTGTTGGCCTAAGGTTTGGGAGCCCCAGGGGAAAACTATGTCATGAGAGAGGTTCACAAAGGAATTTGCGGGAATCATTCAGGTGCAGATTCATTGTTTCTAAAATTAGTTAGGGTCGAATACTACTAGCCTCGGATGGAACAAGACGTGAAGGCATTCATTCAAAAATGCAAAAAATGTCAACGTTATGCACCTTTGGCACACCAACCGGAAGAATTGTTGTATTCGGTAATATCCCCATGGCCATTCATGAAATGGGGGATGGATATAGTTGGACCGTTGCTGTCGGCTCCTGGAAAGGTAACATTTCTCTTAATTCTAACTGATTACTTCACTAAATGGGTTGAAGCAGTTTTTTACTAGAAGATCAGCGAGCGGAGGTGGTCAATTTCATGTGGGAAAACATAATTTGCCGGTTCGGAATATCGAATGAGATTGCTTGCAACAAACGTGCCACAATTCAAAGGCTCCAAGGTCATGAAATTTCTTAAAGAGGTAAAAATTAAAAGAATCACATCTTCACCATATCATCCGAGCGCAAATGGATAGGCGGAATCAACCAATAAAGTGATTATTCAAAACCACAAAAAGAGGCTGGAAGCAGCCATAGGCAAGTGGCCCGAAGAGTTACCAAGAGTGTTATGGGCGTACCAGACGATGGCCAAATCGACCATAGGATTGACAACTTTCTCTCTCGTATACAGTGAAGAAGCCCCGATCCTAGTAGAAGTAGGAGAACCAACTTACGGTACTTCGGGGCAGACAAAGAAACAAAAAACAAAGCATTGCTGGTCTAATTGGAGCTGCTTAACGAATGCAGGGACTTGGCAAACATAAGGATAGTAGCCTAGAAACAAAAAATGGAGAGGTACTATAATCGGAGGGCCAATATCCATTATTTCAAAGTGGGTTTTGAGAAAAGTGACTCAAAACACCAAGGAGCTCAACGCAGGAAAACTGGGTATGACATGGGAAGGCCCCTATCGGGTTTCAGCTGTCACCGGGAAATGATCATAAGAACTAGAAAACCAAGACGGAGTCAAATTGCCAAGAAAATAGAATGTGTCTCTCCTCAAAAGGTATTATTGCTCATGAGCACCGCTTGTACTGATAGTATATGCTGTACTCTTTTTCCCTTCACCTAGTTTTTGTCCCAATTGAGTTTTCTGGCAAGATTTTAAACGAGGCAGCAACAGAAAGCATACTACGAATGAAACATCACCAATAGAGATAATACCTTTAAACGACAAGGCATTGAAACAACAAACCGTTGCGGGATGGTTAAATAGTCTTTAGGAAGCAAAATGTTACGCCCCGCAATATTACATCAATATTATGTCCCCCGATATTATATTACGATGATGTTGCATCTTGTAGTATTGTACGTTGAATTTGTCGTAAGGTAATTGACACCAATCCAAGGAAAAATTATTTGGAGATTATAAGGATTATGCTATTTCAAACAAGTGATGGGTAAATTCGTGAAGGTGAGAGGGGAAGCAAGTCAAAGAAAATGAATTTTCGTCCAAATTGACATATTGAGATAAAATAGGGGCCGAGCAATGATACCCGATATTTACAGACTAGTACCATACAAGGTACTACAAGACCATGATAATAGAATGTATAAAATATATTAAAACTATGTAAAATTTTAAGCAATTTGAGACAATTCTTAATTATGCGGGGAATTGATTAATCACCGGATAGCGGGATATTATCTAATTAAATTAATTAATTATGGGATAAGATCAAAATTCCATGTGGAAGCAAGTCACTACACCAACCGTATGACTCTTAGTCATAATTCATGACTAAGAGTCATTTTAAATAGGTGGCAACTTAACATGTAATATACAAAAGACATTTCCTTTTAAGCTTTTTCAATACCAAGAATCAGATGTGAGTCTTTCCAAGTACTAACGTGACTTATTATAAAGATTCCTACAAATCCTAAGGGCAAGATATTCTTATATATTTTGTAAGTAAGAGACTTTAGGTTAAAGGTCTCAAACGAGATTTTTCAAAATAACTGTTGTTTCATATATCTTGTTCCATAAAACTCTTCTACAAAGTAAGATAAGAATAACGTGATTTTGCTCATCAAAAATTTCATACGAAATAATACTACGTAATAGCAATAGGATTTTGCGATTCTAAGGGAGTACGGTGAAATCTTTTCCAAGAATGTTATACTGATTTTTCCTACTCCAGGTATGTTTAGGCCACCCCTTCTTTCTTTTTGACATGATCTATATGACACAAACGAAACGAGCAAATGCACAACTTTCATAAATTATTCTATTCGTAGAAATGCTAGAGATGTGTATATTCTTATTCTCCCATAAGTCTTACTATTCTATCGTCTGTTCATGGGTCTCAGAAAAATACGTATTTAAAAAGTTTATTCGAAAGGCATATTGAGTTTTATGGCATTCCGAGAATATTTTATTAACGTATTTGTTATGCATTTCATGCCTTTATACATGTACAATGACCTACGACTCAGATGGCATTACGCGTATATATGTATATATATGTATATGGTATATGGGAAAAGGTTATGGAGTTATATACGCACCACCACCTGATCATCTGGTATACGTTGATGATTTTCCACAATGGCCGAGATGATATGATGGGATGTCCTCAGAGGCTTGATGATATTATGAACGCATATACCCATGCATGGTATGGCATTTATGCGCATATGCATGACATTATAATATTAAATGATTCACAAAGTTATTTAGATATACATGTTGAGTCTTTTACTCCATGTTTCTCTCATGCCTACTAGTTACTGATTATCATTCCTTACATACTCGGTACATTATTTGTACTGACGTCTCTTTTGAATGGGGACTCTGTGTTTCATACCCGCAAGTCCTGATAGACAGGTCGAGAGTCCTCCAAGTAGGCTATCAGCTCAGCGGAAGGTGTTGGTGCGCTCCATTTGCTCCGGAGTTTCTTCTTTGGACAGTATGATTAGTACATGTATTGATTGGTATGGCAGGACCCTGTCCCAACCTTTATGATATTATGTATTCTTAGAGGCTTATAGACAAATGTCATGTATAGGATACTTTTGTGGCCTTCTCGGCCTATGTTTCGAGTATATAAAGAATCATGCCGCCTTATAGGCCCATATTTCATATGTATAAGTTTGTATTTCCTCATGCTTTACTCCGGTTCATTCACCTATGATAGAATGATATGAAACATACGTTACGTTGGTACTCGGTTGAGTAAGGTACCGGGTGCTTGTCGTGGCCCATCGGTTTGGGTCGTGACAAAAGTGGTATCAGAGCAGTTCTATTCTAGGGAGTCTACAAGCCGTGTATAGTAGAGTCTTATTTATGGGTGTCATGCACCATACTTATAAGCAGAAGACTATAGGGCATTAGGACTGTCACTCTTTCTTCTTACTCTAGATCGTGTGGTAGAGCTCAACTGTAAGAATTCAAATTCCTAACTTCTATTTTATTCGTAATAAGACAATACCTATATCTAGAAAGACGGTTGGTAAAATACATGGCTATGGAAGAGTTGAGTCGGAAGAACTCGACTTTGCATCATGCTTATGATAAGTAAATGTGAGGTCTTCAGTAGATCATCTGCGTACTGAAAGGTGTAAGCCTCTTGATAAGGAGTCTAGAGGCAAGAATACCTACCTACCTTAATGGTGAAAGACAATGAGAGATTCAGAAGATAAATACAAGTTTCAACAAGCAAAAGAAGCAAGATGAAGAAGAGTACGAGACGCCCAGTTAATGAAGGTTAACAGTGTTTATAATTCAGGAGGAGGAATATAAGCTTTTTGAGTTATATTCAACAGTAACATAGGCATGTACAATTTGACATACCCATTTTTGTTATGCTCTATGAGGGTTAACATGTGTAGTTTAAGAAAAAGACGGAACATCAGAATCCGATTGGGGTTAGAGTAACCCAAAATGGTTAATGAATTGTTTGTATTAGTTGACATTTCCAAAGAATATTACAGATGTGCTAATAGATCTCCTTGTGAGATACTTAGATCGTACACTCTAAAATAGTACAGCTAGATATGAGTATTACAAAGACATGCACTGGAATCCTGGAAGGGGTAAATATTACCTTAGTGTGGCTCCCGTCCATGTAAATAAAGAATGTTTGGAAATTCGAAGAGCCAATGGATGGAGAAAATGGGAGCTAAAAAGCACAAGAATATCTTGTTGAAGTTTTCAGAATAAAGTGATAGACAAAAATGTTAGCAAGAAATAAGAAGAGAGTTAATGAAGCATTATGAGCAAGATGTGATACATGGATGACAACGGTAGATAAAAAAATGACGTACAAAATCTATAGTCAAGTGAAGGAAGAGATGAGAGGTGACATGCCTTAGGACAACAAAAGAGTATAGGCCATGAAACCATATCCTCATTTCAAGAAGTAAGTTCAAGATTCTAACATGAATACCAATAGGAAAGGTTATACCCTAGAGTAATAAAAATCAGTATGGACTGATGGACAAGATAAACTAAAAAATGAATTAGGCACTGAGTGATTCGGTAATAGTCAGCATCATGAGGATTTCAGATTGCATTCCAGCAATAATAGAATGGACAACAGAAGAAGATCCATGATGTATTCAGAGAATGGTCACTCAGGAAGACGTTTCCCTAAAGCAAGCAATGTGAGCAAAGTTAAGCTTAAGGGACTGTATATGCCAGTTATACTAAGTGTCACCATCGCGAGTAAGGAATTTTGTTATCCTTGGTACAGAGGGATTATCGCAAGGCGAGTAAGAGTCATTGATGATGTGAAAGGACGCCAAAGATGAAGAGAAAAAAAACATCTATAGTCAGGTCGTCGTAGCTCCAACTCTTAGTACTCCCCTAAAGGGGGGAATATGGAATGGTGTGGCATTAAGTTAGAATTAAGTGGAGCTAGTAACTATGGAATGATAAAGGACGAATGCGATAAAAATGAGATGGCAATTGTTCAAATTTTACAGATATGCTATGATTCCAGAACATTATGTAAGCACGACGACAAGAAAATTAAGTAAGGGTTCCTACCCGGGATGTTATTGATAGATAAGGAGCCAGTACGTGAGATAAGTTAAGACAAAGGAAATAACCAAAGAAATATTACGCGGAATATGGGATGAGAATGGGCCAACGAGTAGTTAGTAGTTGATTCAGGAAGAGCCTAGTCATGACCAGACAAGAGGTTACAGACAAATCAGCAGATCATGGAAGATCAATATAGTGAACCCCAACATGGAGAATTCAGCCTCGCAGTAACGTCATTATAATACTTGAGATATATTCAAATAAGAGTCGAGGTAGTTAAAGGTACCATATGTATGTTACGAGAATAAAAGAGAGTGCCAATGGTAAGATGGTCAAAATATCAAGTTCAAAAGCAACTCTACAAAAACAAAGGCGTGGATTTAAGAAACCACGGATAGTTATAGGCGAGAAAGGACATCAAAAAAATTTCATTGACTATACGATAAGTTTATAGCTTTAAAAGAGTCAGAGTGTAACAACCCGACCGGTCGTTTTGAGATTTAAGCTCTGTTCGGTGGGATAAGGTCATAAGCAACCTCACATTGTGTATATCGACCTGTGTGCGTGGTTAGAATCAGTTACCGGATAATCTGGAGTCGAATTAGGAGAAAACATTTCAGTTTTGGAAGCTTAAGTGATGAAAGTTGACCGGAGGTTTGACCTATATGTAAAAGACCTCAGAATGAGTTTGGTTAATGTAAACAGCTTAGTATGATAATTTTGGACTTAGGCGTGCGTCAGGAATTAGATTTGGAGGTTTGTAGGGTGATTTGAGGTAATTTGGCGAAGGTTAGAATTTCGGCATTTCCGGCCGATAGGTGAAATTTTTATATCGGGTTCGGAATGGATTTCTGAAGGTGGTTGTAGGTCCGTTGTGTCATTTGGGACTTGTCTGCAAAATTTCATGTCGTTCCGGGTTGTTTCGACAGGTTTCGACGCGAGTCTTGATATTTGGAGTTTTGAAAATTTCTAAGTTTGATTTTTGGTTTGATTCATCATTTTGGTGTTAGTTTGTGTGTTTTGAAACTACGAGCGAGTTCGTGTTAGGTTATATGACTTCTTTGTGTGTTTGGACGGGGTCACGGGGGCCTCGGGCGTGTTTCGAATAGGCTACGGGTCATTTTTCCTCATTTTTCCACTGCTGATACTGGTTTCTCATTTCCTTCTATGCGATCGCATAGATGAAGGCGCGATCGCATAGAGTTATTTTTGGGTCGCCCAGTTTTGTTCAATGCGATCGCATTGAAGCATCCGCAATCGCAGAAGTACATCTCCCTCTTCATCGTGATCGCGCAGTGAACCTGCGTTCGCATAGTTCCCAGTTCTCATTCTCCGCGTTCGCATTCGTGTTGCCGCGAACGCATAGCACAATTTGGCCAGCAACATTTCCTTATCCGCGATCGCATAGAAGCTTTTGGCCAGCCTTTCCCTTCCTCTTCGCGATCGCATCCAATTGTCTGCGATCGCGATACTTTAAACACCTGGGCAGATTATATAATTCCAAAAACGAGGCTTAAGCCACTTTTAAGATATTTTGAATTCTAGAGCTCGGTTTTGGGCGATTTCTTGGGGGATTTTCACACTAATCGAATGGGTAAGTGTTCTTCCACTAGAATCTAATATATTTCATGAATTAGTTCTTATTTTTATCATTTAATTCGTGTTTTGGGTTGAAGAAACTTGAGTTTTTGAAAGAAAATTTCTAAATTGAAAATTCATGCTTTGAATAACCAAACGACATCGGATTTGGATAAATTTGGTATGGTTGAACTCGTATCGGAATGGGTAAACGGAATTTGTAAAATTTGTCGGGTTCCGAGGTGCGGACCCGGGGGTCGACTTTTGGGTCGATTTTTATAAATTAGTAAAGATTGAAACTTTATTATTCGGAACCATTCCTTATACGTGTTATGTGCATTTTGAAGTTGTTCTAGTTGGTTTTGAGCCGTCCGGAGGTCTTTCCGCCCGAGAAGTCTACTTTTGAGTATTCCGGTGGTCGTCTTTGAGGTAAGTATCTTGCCTAACCTTGTGTGGGGGAACTACCCCTAGGATTGAGTCTTATTTGTTGATTGCAGTCCGTGTATGCGAGGTGACGAGTGCGTACTCGGACTTATGTGCAATTAGATTGCCCTTCTAGGATTTTAGGTCCTTATATTCCCCGCGTATGAACTGCAAATTGTTATATCTCGATCCTTGATTTCTAGCTTCGTCTCTCCTTGTAAAATTAGAAGTTGATTGCTTGGTGATTCCTTGATTCTTATTTGCAGACCTTGCTTTTCTTACCGTTACGCTATAGATTTTCTTCATACTCTGCTTATTTGATTAAGATTAGTATGATCTCGCCCCATAATTGTTTAGCAGTAATTGGAATATCTATACCTTGGTGTCAAGCATGCCCGTGAGTCGTATATCGGGATTACGCGATCCCCCTCCCTTAAGTTCTACTTAGGATTAATTGGGTAAATTTCTATGTTGGTGATATTACTTAGGGGTTGCCTACCTATTGAATACTCGTTCGAGTTGAGTTTATTCGATAAAGTTAATTGCCTAAGTGAGTTTGGTTATAGTTGATGCCCTTGCCGGGATGATTTGGTTTTCTTTGGTTGTGAATTTGGATGCATGGAATCGTTGACATATTTTCCTTGCTTTCTCCTCGTTATGCTATCCTTGTGCTTGGTATTCCTTTCAATGGCTATTTCTTATGAGTGGGTTTTATCATTCTCGTGATTTAATTCCTTGTATTTGATTGCTCATTGCACCCTGCATTTTGTTTGTTGTTTTATTGCCTGTTGTGGCACTGTATGATGTTCTGTCGCATTCTGGTTGTTTTTTGTACTGCATTGCATATTTAAATTGGGACTACGGACTGAGATCCGGGAGCTTTTTCCCTGTACTGCATCGCATATTTAAATTGGGACTACGGACTGAGATTCGGGAGCTTTCCCCCTGTACTGCATTGCATGACAAATCCCGAGTTACGGACTGAGTTCCGGTGAGGTTACCATCGATGAGATTGTATTTTGAAAAGTATTTGTCTTGCAGAAAAGTGATATTTGAAAAAGCAGTATTTGGGAAAGTATATTTGAACAAATGATATTTGAACGGGCAGTATTTGGGAAAGTATATTTTGACAAATGATATTTGGAAAAGCAGTATTTGGGAAAGTATATTTGGACAAATGATATTTGGAAAGGCAGTATTTGGGAAAGTATATATGAATACCACGTATTTTGAAGGAACTATGCTTTAAGGATTTCTCTTTAAAAATATATAAATATACATTCAGAGAAACTATGTTTCAAAGAAGTTTTCCTTATTTCCGAAATGATTATATTTTCATAACCTTCAAATCTAAATTCACGATTTAAATGTTTTCACTCGACGTTTTTACCAGCTCTATTGAGTTTATTGGTTTAAGCCTGATATGAAGAATTTGATATAGTGAGAGGTTGTTAATGCTTATTGGGTTGTGACTTCGACTTTGGCTTGACATTTCTTGGGTTCTCTTTGCGTATTTCTACTTTGTTGCGGTAGATCGTATTTGCTAAGTTTTCTTCCGTATTATTCTATCTTACTGTTTATTTCAGCAAAAATCTTTAGATAGACATTACGTTTCGGTCATTATCTTCGTACTTATGCCTTTTTCTTATTAGACCAGTGGGGTCTTGACTAGTCCTCGTCACTACTTCACCAAGGTTAGTCTTGATACTTACTGGGCACCGTTGTGGTGTGCTCATACTACTCTTCTGTGCATTTTTTATTTGCACAGATCCAGGTATTGACCGTTAGTAGCTGCATGGATTACCGTTGATGAGGAGACTCAAGGTAAATCTGCTGCTGCGTTCGTAGGTTTCAGAGTCACCTTCCAGTTTATCTCCAACTGTACTTATTCATTTCTAGACAGTTGTAGTTAGATTTTGTAGAAAGAATTCGTAGAGCTTATGACTTGTATTTACCGGGTTTTGGGAAATTGTAAACTCTGTCAAGATTTCCATATCGAGACTGTTATATTTTATTTCATCATTGTTGATGCTCAGTAATATATTAGGCTTACCTAGTCCCTAAGACTAGGTGCCATCACGGTACCCAACAGAGGGAAAAATTGGGTCGTGACACAGAGGGTCCTCGCTAAATACTACAATGAAAGACTAGTTGAGGAAATAAGGAAGAAGGATTCAACCAAAGCATAGTAACCTAAAGAGGAAATGGTTGTGTAACCACAGTCTAACTACCAAATTGTATGTACTCCAAAAGAAAGTTGCACCTACCATGGTTAATGAGCGGGGAGTAAAACCAAAAGTTATATTCGAGACCATATGAGTTCCACAAAAACTTCGGCATGCGTGAGAACTCAGATAAGCTATGTATGGACGCAACAAGGGGGCAGAAAGATCGGAATAAGAAATAGCTTACGTTTAAAGAAAGCTAAGATGGAAAGAAAGAAATTATTCGATCAATGATTCAGTGTTGGTTACGTTATGAACGCACTTAGGGTTTGGAGTTTTATGCATACAATCATACAACCATAGAAGACTCTGGTATAAGTTAAAAGAAGGAATTGAGTCCAGGTCATAGACAAAGGATAGAATCATTAGAAGATTGTATCATGGATATTCCATAGAGTCCATGAAAGGCTAAGGCAATAACTAATGCCATGAGTCACAGATCGGAAGATAACTTAATCCTACATAAAGGTTGATTAGAGGGAAAGGAAACTAAAGAGTTACATCAACTAAGTAAATTAGGAGTATGATTATTGGACCAGAAAATTATAGAAATCGTGATTGAGAACCTAGCAGAATCACTCTTAATATCAGAGATATAAGAGAGATGGTACAGTAGCCATATTCTATAATGGATCTACGAGAAAGCCAGTTAAAAGAAGTACCAGCCTTATAAGAAGTCAGTATGAAGCTCTCACTATATTGTGTATACACCAGAGGTGCAAGTATTATAATAGAGCTTCAGGTTGTGAATGTGAATTATACCTATGTGGAAAGGAGGTATTGAAAGAGATAGAAGATGTGATGCGAGATTTTAAGGTAAGTAAATTAAAAGTGAACAACCTACGAGATACTCAGATTCAGAAGGTTGGGAATGGTCCATACTTCGGATAGAAGGCTAGCAGTGTTGGGATTCAGTATCGGTAGCGGCGTCGACAGTGGCATATCTTCCAAAGTATGGTTTCTAAATACGGAGAGATCTAGTCAAGAGAAAAAAGAAAAGTTGGAGATGATGTGATGTTTCGCTTGAAAATCTATGATGCAAGCAAGTTGAAGGAAGGTGGTGAATAATATAAATGGATATGTGTAAGTGGAAAACTAAAATATGGTAAAGCAACAAGGTTTTAGGAAGTCAGGAATAAGGATAAGAAATGGCGAGTGAGAAAGTGATGAGAATGGAAAACTCCTCACGATTAAGCCTATGAAAACAAGAAGAGCTGATGGTTTCTCTAAGGTATACAAAGCTTAGTATAAGCCTGAATAAACTCAAAGAAGACTAATGGCATTTAGAAGAAATGGAATGCTGCTCTGGTAGTAGAATGAGGGTGTAATTGTGATGGATAAAGAATGAAGTTGGGTCTTCGATTGAGTAATGACTTGAAGAGGATTTCACGAATTGTACGGGATTAAAATACCCACGTAAGGTAAATCACACTAGAATGCTATGAAATACGGTTATGGGAGTATAGTATCACCCTAGGTGGATCAGAAAAATCACTTCAAATATTCCACGATCAACGCAAGCCCTAGTGATTATGTAAGAGGTTTCAAGTTATCAACAGTAGATTCTAGATCAATATTGAGGTAAATCAACGATAAATGGATAAATTTCCAACATATGAGAGGAGATAAGGATTCCATCTATGATAAGAAACAACGAGAGTAACATAGCAAGCCTATAGATTGGCTAAAAGCTGGAGGAAAAATGAGAGAAGAGTCACATAGGTGCACTTACAAAGTTAGAGTCGTACAAGCTACAAGACTGGAAGGATTCCAACCACGACTCGTGGTGTAAGAAAGAGGCCTAAAGGGAGGGAATGCCCTGGCCTTTGGATTTATTTACAGAACAGTTGCCGAGATGAAAGAATATTATTAAAGTATTCGAAAGACATAAGTTATGAACATGATAAGATAATCAGTCAACATTCGAGGACAAATGTTCCAAAGGGGCGAATGATGTTACGCCCCGCAACATTACATCAATATTATGTCCCGCACTATTATAATACGATGATGTTGCATCTTGTAGTATTGTACGTTGAAAATGTCAAACACCAGTCCAAGGAAAAGATTATTTGGAGAGTATAAGAATTAGGCTATTTCAAACAAGTGATGGATAAATTCGTGAAGGTGAGAGGGAAAACAAGTCAAAGAAAATGAATTTTCGTCCAAGTTGACATATTGGGATAAAATACAGGCCAAGCGATGATATCCGATATTTATGGACTAGTACCAAACAAGGTACCACATGACCATGATAGTAGGATGTATAAAGTATATTAAACATAAGTAGAATTTTAAGCAATTTAAGATAATTCATAATTATGCGAGTAATTGATTAATCACCGGGTAGCGGGATATTACCTAATTAAATTAATTAATTGTGGGATAAGATCAAAATTTCATGTGGCAGCAAGCTACTACACCAACCGTATCATGACTAAGAGTCATTTTAAATAGGGGGCAACTTAACATGTAATATACAAAAGACATTTCCTTCTAAGCTTTTTCAATACCAAGAATCAGATGTGAGTCTTTCCAAGTACTAACGTGACTTATTATAAAGATTCCTACAAATCCTAAAGGCAAGAGATTCTTATATATTTTGTAAGTAAGAGACTTTCGGTTAAAGGTCTCAAACGAGATTTTTCAAAATAACTCTTGTTTCATATATCTTGTTCCATAAAACTCCTCTACAAAGTAAGATAAGAATAACGTGATTTTTCTCATCAAAAATTTCATACGAAATAATATTACGTAATAGCAACAGGATTTTGCGATTCTAAGGGAGCACGGTGCAATCTTTTTAAAGAATACCATAGGGATTTTCCCTAATCCAGGTATGTTAAGGCCATCTCTTCTTTCTTTTTGGCATGATCTATATGACACAAACGAAATGAGCAAATGCACAACTTCCATAAATTACTCAATTCATAGAAATGCTAGAGATGTGTATATTCTTATTCTCCCATAAGTCTTATTATTCTATCCGAAAGGCATATTGATTTTTATGGCATTCCGAGAAAATCTTATTAACGTATTTCTTATGCATTTAATGCATTTATACATGTACATTGACCCATGACTCAGACGGCATTATATATGCGTATATATGTATATGGGATATAGGAAAAGGTTATGAAGTTATATACGCACCACCACTTGATCATCTGGTATACGTTGATGATTTGCCCACAATGGCCGAGATGATATAATGGGATGCCCTCATAGGCTTGATGATGTTATGAACGCATATACTTGTGCATGGTATGACATTTATACGCATATGCCCGACATTATAATATTAAATGATTCACAAAGTTATTCAGATATACATGTTGAGTCTTTTACTCTATATTTCTCTCATGTCTACTAGTTACTGATTTTTATTCCTTACATACTCGGTACATTATTTGCAGTGACGTCCCTTTTGAATGGGGATGCTGCATTTCATGCCTGCAGGTCCTGATAGACAGGTCGAGAGTCCTCCAAGTAGGCTATCAGCTCAACGGAAGGTTTTGGTACGCTCCATTTGCTCTAGAGTTTCTTCTTCGGTCAGTATGATTAGTACATGTATTGATTGGTATGGCGGGACCCTGTCCCGACCTTTATGATATTATGTATTCTTAGAGGCTTGTAGACAAATGTCATGTATACGGATACTTGTATGGCCTTGTCGGTCTATGTTTCGAGTATAAAAAGAATCATGCCAGCCTTATAGGCATGTATTTCATATGTATAAGTTTGTATCCACTCATGCTTTACTCCGGTTCATTCACCTATGATAGAATGATATGAAAGATATGTTATGTTGGTACTCGGTTGAGTAAGGTATCGGGTTCTTGTCGCGGCCCATTGGTTTGGGCCGTGACACAAAATTCCTAATGGGAAGCAAAACTTGCCTCCAGACCAAAGGCTATTCAACTGTTCACAAGTATTTTCCCTACAAGCCACTCGGGTTAGATAATCTTTTGCTCGATAGAAAAGTTCCTAACAGGAAATGAAGCTTGCTATCGAACCAAAGATTATCCAACTATTCACTAGTATAATCCTCAAAGGAGCAAGACTTCCAGTGTTCCAATTCGCATTCATCGCATTCGAACACTGGGGGAGAATAGTATGAGAATACGACAACCTAATTGCCACTAAAATCAAGACTAAGAAATCCGGGAAAAAATATGCCTCATCGGGACTAGGGACTGCACAGATAACCCCGTAGAAACAAGTTGTAAACAATAGCCACATGTATTGGCAATTTCTTTTCTTTTAGCACTCGACTGCTTATGTACTTTTCAAGATAGAAAGAATAAAATGAAGTCCATTTTTTTATCTTGTTTCTTGTCGAAACGAAGAGTTGATTTTATCATTTGAAAGTTAACTAAGTACTTTAAATGCTAGTTCCAGAATGAACCGAAGACGTCCTCATCAAGAGAACTGTAAACATAAGAGGGACCTCTCTTAAGAAACCCTAATAGTAAAGGGTTGGTTCCGGAAGAGTTTATGCCCGGAACCCAAATGCTATCGGGGGAAAATACACCTGAAGCCTTGCCTATTTGACGCAAAAAGAATAAATCTGGTGCAATGCTTAAACAAAAAGAACTTTTATTTATTAAACTTGCCAAGTAGCACAGGTACCAAATACAAAAGGAAAACAACATAGGAAAAGAAAGCGATAAAACTAAACTACTTCGTCGTCGGAACCCGGGGGAAGGGAAGCATCTACGCACCTAGGAGAAGTAGGAGGATCTGCCGCCGGCGCAAGATATTGGCCTTCATCATCATTCTCTTCTGAATCCTCCTCGGTTCCTAACTACTCAGAACCGATACTAGAAGAGTCATTTGCATCAGGCTGAGTTGGGAGGTGTTCTCGAGCAGTTAACTCCAACGTTCGGGCCTTGGCAATCTCATCGTCAATATCAATAACGCCCACTTTGGCCTCTTCCAAGGTTTCTATTCTGATGTGGTACATAAAATGTGTCTTTTCGATAACTAGGGAATCCTCTTCGAGCTGAAGTTTTTCTTTAAGCCTATCAACCTCGGTCAGAAGGTTAACCCGCTCAGATCTCGTGGCGCTATGACTAAGATCGAGATCACGGATTGTGGTTATATGAACCTTATTGTGTTCCATGATCTTCCATGGGCACGCTTCTCCTCAACAGCGACAACGTACACTACAAGAAAAAAAACCTTTAAGGAAGGGAAATCTCGTCCCTAAAGATCAAAATCTGGTCCTAATAGAGCAATTACGACGGGAATATATTGGTCGCCACCCGTCGTAATAGCTTCCGACGCTAAAGGTCAATAGCGACGGGGTCAGAAACCCGGTTGTTAAATGTTTTTAGAGACGGAAAAAATATCTGGTCGTTAAAAATCTTTTAGAGACTACAAATCTCGTCCCAGTAGACGATTAATATTTTATGAAAAATATATATTTGCCCGTTGTTAAAAACTTTTAGCGACCAACCTTCTTCTCCCTAATAGATAATAAATATATTATGTAAAATATATATTTGCTCGTCGTTAAACAGTGTTAGTGACCAGCATTCTCCTCCCTAATAGACGATAAATATATTATGGAAAATATATATTTTTCGGTTGTTAACCAGCTTTTACCAACCTTTTACTGGTCGTAGATTATATTTTAGAGACAAGCAACACTGGTCCCTATTTTATATAATTGTAGTAACTTTAATGACCGTATGTCTGGTCTCTTATTACCCACAAGCAGTCCTAAAGCTTGATGTCACAAAAAAGTTATTTTTACAAATTTCTATAAAAAAGTTATTAATTAGAGTGTTAACATCCCCATGATGTTATAGAGTTTCAATATTTTCTCAACACCTTAACAAAAAAACTTAGCTAACATCCTGAGCGAGACTATGATATCATGTTTTACATAACATCCCTAGCAAAATAATAATGAGCTTGTGTTTCTTCTAAATTTTCATCTTGACTTGTAGCTTCAATCTTCAAAACCTGTAAGTAAAATTTTTGAAAAGACCATGAATAAGATGGATTTATTTACACTATCCCTAAAGTTTTGCACATCTTTTATAGTGCTATAGAGTAGTTTGACTATCAAGTCATTACATATTACCTACTAAGATAGATTTATTCGCACTGGTAGTATAATTTTTTTTTTACATCGTTAGTGTATATTAAGTTAAATTCAAGAAGAATTATTAGTAACAGAGTATGTGAAATCTGGTAATTTGCAGGAGTGACTGAAGAGCAATTTGAGAAGAAGTGGACAAGGGAAGGAACAACAATTTGCTGCTTTGTTATTATATTTCTGCTCAGAATGTGAAAGAAGACCACACACTGGACGCTAGTTTCATATGCTTGCAGGGTCAAAAAACTTAAGAAACTTAAAACTCGTAGTTTACTCGCTAGTGTCATCACTCACTGGACGAGCCTTTCAATTTGTACCAGTTGAGTGCGTTTGCTGATAGCTTCAAATTTGAAGGAATATAAATTCATGAATGCAAAAGAGATAACAATAAGATAGAAATGACTATATAAAAATCAAAAATAAAAATAAAAAGCAGGGTATATTGTTACTAACTTGATCAAAAGACAAAAATAGTCATTCAGTTGAGCGATGTCGTAGGCGAGGCATGTGATTGTTGACCGGCGAAGAATTCTTTTATTTTCTTCATTTATTTCATCTCATCTTCTAAGGTAGACAAGCGATCTTGTAAGGATTTGTTTTCCTCACTCAAAGATTTATTTTCCTCTCGAGTTGAACGTAGCACGGACAATAATTCAGCCTTTAAAGAAGCGCTACCTTTCAAGTCTTTCACCGTTACTCCACCCCCAAAGCCAAATACATGGCTTCAAGTTTGAGGTCCACAACATTTTTCTACTATCTCTATGCTAGGTAGAGATGAATCTGATTGAACAATTTTTTTAATTTGAGCCTACAAAATATACAAAGAAATATTTTATATCAGAATTCATAATAATTTCAACTAATTTACATATTCAATTTACCAAACATACATGTTTTTCAATCGCTTCAGGTTCAACAAGCTTGTTATTTTTCTTACGAGTCTCAAAGAAAATTGTTGCCAAATCTGGTGGATTGCCATATTTTCCGCCCTTTACATCAAAGGCAAACATGTCAAAAAACACCTCGTAGATATTTCCTTTAAAAAATAGAGATTTTATGATAATACCTTTTGATAAATTATCTCTCGAATAGGCTTGCTACCAATATGATGAAGCATCTTCAACTTAGATCAGTTTGCTGCATTCCTGTTGTTTCTCGCCTTTATGAAACAATAAGCTTAAATCAAACTACATATGCTTTGGCAAAATAGACTATTAAATCACTGGGCATACCTGAAAACTTTCTGAAGAAAAATGTTCCTTTACTAACCACTCCCATTCTTTCTTGTCTACTCCTTTTGGAAAATTCTTAAGAGCCTGTTGGATTGGCTTATCCTTCACATATTTGGCATGCAAGTGTCCTCTCCATTTGTTCCATAACTCTTTCATCCATCCCAATATATGATCACGATGATCATTCATGTCAAAACTCTCAAATTTATCCTATAATAATTTAGGAACATCTCATTCTATTTCCTTTTTAGTTTAATTAATGTTAGTGTGTCTGGAACATAAGCCAGAAGGAATATAAGGAAACTGGAACCATTTCCAAATTTTTATTAAAAAACAGAGAATTTAAATTGAAAAAGAATATACCACTTCCCAAATTCTTCCCTTGAAACTTTCAAATAGTAGGAGTAAGATACCAAGATGACTTAAATTGAAAACTAACCAATTTCAAAAATCAAAATTCAAAAAGCGTAAAACGTATTGAAAACACTAAGATCGTGTCGCTTGGCAAACAGTATTTGCTACAACCAATTTTAGCATACTCCTTATATTTTCATATTTTTCACAAAATCCTGTCATTGGACAAACAGTAATTGCTACAACTCGCATTGAAATTAGAACCATCAAAAATATACTGGAAATGCAACATGGTAAAAGGTGAGACAGAAAGTGTAGATTTTGATTCAGGTACTTAGTTAATGACTTCAAACTTCGGAAAAGCTCGTAGTATGCAGTAATCTACAAAAGCTTCAAACTTAACAAGGAAAGATCAAAAGTTTCAAGCCAGGGCTGTCTGATGAGTCTACTAAGAGAAAGGTTCGTAACACAATTATATGAAGACATGAACTACTCAAAAACACGTAATGTAACGGTTTAGAAATCCATATTTCTACTGCCTAGATAAGATTATGATCTTTCTGAAGAAAAAGTCTAAAGCAACAGAAGAGCTCAAGTCTAAAGCAACATATGACTATCTAGAATATCAGTATCACAGGCTTGTAATGCTCACAAATTACCTTGCCAAGTAGTTGAGCTGATAAAATAATTTATTTTCATCTTTCACTGTCTCATTCAGAGAGCAATACTCCTGCAAGACCAACTTGGAGTAATTATATGACTAGACCTTCCATTTCTAGCTCTCAGTACAGTAGTTACTCAAATAAATAAGGCTCTATTCTAAACACAAGCTCTGCATCAATCTCCTCCTATATTAGACCATCTACGCCGACAAGCCGTTCTTCTTCTTCAGCCAGGACTTCCACCCCGACTTCTCGTGCAACTGTGTTTAGATCTTCAACTCCTTCTAGAGCCCGCCAAGCCTCAAGTACTCCTTCTAGGCCAACTCAAAGCTCAAGACCTTCTACTCTAAATACCAACAAACTTGAGCACCCCTGCTGCTCGGTCTACTTCAAGGCCTTCAACACCTACTCTTCGGAACATAACACCTTCATTGTCTCCAGCATCTAGATCATCAACTCCAGCAAGACGCTCTGTCACCAATGGATGACTTGCAGCTTCTATTTCTCGTCCAAGCTCCCCTAGTCCCCAAGTTCGTCGCGCCATCATATCTGCAGGTAACTGATACACGTACTTAGCATAAGCTGATTTACTCTTCCCCTGACTACATAATTCCTGCTCTTCAGCTATCTTATTGCACAATGGTTCAAACCATCCTAAAAACAATGACTTCACATAAGGCAAATTGGGTGCTAATTTATGCTCACACATATCAAGCAAATCCAGATATTCTTCATTTTAAGAAATTGTTCAAAGAAAAACCTCACATTAACTACTACTATTAGATAATAATAACAGTATCGTTGTTGATCTCTTCAATAACAGAGAAAAAAACTTCAATTTTAAAGCAATAATTAAGAGAGAAGAACCTAAGCTTAGTAAAAACCAACAGTGTTTCCCAACCTTAAACCTTTCCTCAAGCCGAGCTTTAGTTTCCTTAGCAGCAATAACCTTCTAATCACGAAACTGAATAACATCGACACTAGCAACATCCTTCATATCTACAACTAGTGTGTAACGAGTCGGCATAATGTGATTGTAATTAACGAGCTTAATAAAAGCCTTAACAAGTGATTTCTTCGCTTGTTTTTCGGCTGAATCTTTTTGAATTAATTTTTTGGGGTATTTGCTTATACATGTAACTAAACAATGGCCCTATGGTCTGCTCCTTTTTCCTTCATCGAATGCACGAAAATTATATCTCAACACTCATAACATAAAATTAAATCTGCCATTTATGAAATAATTTCCGAATAAAAAGTCCATGTTTCTATGCAACCAACCAATAAGTACTCTTAGTACTTGTGTCCTCATTTTCATCAGCTTTATATGTTTTAAGATGTGCTAAACCAGAAGCAAGAAGCCATCGCAGTTCAAAGTAAACTGTCAATTTTCTTTTTCAAAATTGATATTCACTTTGTATGAAACATAGTATTCAGACACACAATACACTACAAACTTTAATACACTTCAAGGAAATCAAATTATCGAATCAGGAATCCCAATCCAATAATCTTTTCATTGACAAAATAAAAAAACCCAAAAATTGTAAAACCTTTTACAAATTTAATGTTAGAGAAGATTAAGAGGAAGAAGAAGAAGAAGTCGAATAAAGCAAAGCAAAAAAGTGAATTCCAACTTAGAGAAGAAAAAGAACAACTCAGAAGAGGAGACATCCCTGGGATTCGCAAACGAGCGAGGTTGAAAACTTAGTAGACCTGCGATTCACAAACCAACAAATTCGCAACCTTTGATTTGAGAAAACACAGATTTTGAGTAGTGAATAGAGAGCTAGGCAGACGAGAGTTGCGTGGATGTTTAGAGACAAGGGCAGAGTTGCGAGTTCTGTTTTGGGGAAAAACAGAGTTTCTTCTAATTTTTAGAATTTTTAATTTTAGGATATTAGTTTTGGCGCCTATTTTTTAGAAAATAATAATTTTTAATATTTTTATTATTATATTTGACGGAACTCTTCCCGCTCATGGCCCCTCAGTTATCATTTAGGACCAGTTGCTAATTTCTTTTGGGACCAGATTTAGTACCTTCGCAGTAGAATACAAAATTAAGGACCACAATATAAACTCGTCCCAATAAATATACTTTTAGAGACGAGATTATTAATTCGTCCCTGAATGTTGGTCGCAAATAAGACTTTTTCTTGTAGTGAACCTCTTCAGCTTTAAATTTCAAGGTTGCCTCAAGTTATTCACTCATTCAATAGAGGTAGACTCGTGTTTGGCAGCAGCGAGCACTGCATGTTGAACTTCAGACCACTTAGCCTTAGCTTCTTAGAATTGAACATTTAATTGAGAAGATTCTTGGCTAAGGTCCACTACCTCCTGCTAACTAAGCTGCAGTCAGGACTCAAGATCACTCGCCTCAGCGGCTTTTGCCTCTAGCACCGGGAGGCGCATATCATGTAGATTCCTATTGGCCAACAGTTTATCCCGCTCGGACTTGAGTCTCTGTTTGTCAAGGATCAATTTTTGAAGGCCCTCGGAAGAAAGGAAGTTGGCCTGCAAAACAAATCCCAAAGTTAGAAACCCTGTCATAACAAGTCAAGAAAAAACAAGCAGTAAAAAGTACAAGTATAATACTGCTGCAGCATTGTCCATGGCGTTGTATATCATACACTCCCTGGAAAGAGAGTGTATTATCTTCTTATCTTTATCTGAAGCCAGTTGCTTTAGATAATTGGCGAGTTCCACCGCTTGGACAACAGAAGGCACTCCATTGACACCGAGAGTGAGACATTCTTCCCCCTGGGGATCTGCAGAAGGGGGAAAGTAGTTGTGTCCCAAATTCCTGTGGTCAGGGGACAAGGAAGGAGAGACATCCTCCTATTGGGCGTCTGCGGCCGGTGGGGGAGATGTAGTTATTACTGGTGAGGAAGTTATGGATGACGTGGAAGGAGATGGAGCTGATTGTGTTGTAGGGTGAGAAGCAGTTGCGGTAGAGGCAGTGTTGTTTGTTTGTTGCTCACCAACTAAAGGCGGAAGAGGCCCGGTACTCGGCCTCATAGTATTGGGAGAAGCAGTTGGGATCGAAAAAGGAGAATCAGAATTCTCCACAAAATAAGACTAAGCATTCTGTTGAGCTGATGAAGGTTGTTGAATCCTTTGTAGGGAAGCCCTTTCATCACTGGCTTCCCCACATCGTCAATAACCACAGTGGTTTTTACTGGCTTTGGCGCAGTTTTCTTTGCTTTCTTGTTTTTACCCTCGTATAAGGAAAGGCGCCGCCTTTTTGGCTGCTTGTTCTCTGGCCGGGGAGTCCGAGAAGAAGCACCTACACCAGAAGCAGAACCGAGGGCACCTGTCCGGGTGAGAGCCTCTTGCAACAACCTGGCAACCATTACGGGATCGACAAAAACATCCTTATTAGGGATGAGACAGAACCTTGAGGGAGACTTGAATCAAACAAAAAGGTAGGGTTAGCCAGTTTTCTTATGCACAAAGATGAAATGAAGGGAGAGTCAGTTTACCATAGTTATTGGCCCTCCATCTATATGTCACGACCCAAATCTCCCTCCGTATTAGGTCGTGATGGCACCTAGTTTTTGGGACTAGGCAAGCCTAACATTCATTGAAATAATAATAGTATTTAACTTGCATCTGAAAAAATAGAAATAGAAGTCACTATACAATTTACAACCCCAAAATCGGTAGCACAAGTCATAAGCTCTATAGAATTTGCTAGAAAACCTCTAAATACAACTGTTCGAAATAAGGGTAAACAGTGTAAACACAAAATCAGAAGGTGACTCTGAAGCCTGCGAAAGCAGCAGCAGGTTTACCTTGAGTCTCCACAGCAAGATTTGAACAACTAGCTAACAATCGGTTGACTCCGCATTACCTGGATCTGCACAAAAATGTGCATAAATGTAATATAAGTACACCACAACGGTACCCAACAAGTATCAAGACTAACCTCAGTGGAGTAGTAAACGAGGAACAAACAGGACACCTACTGGACTAAATTACCTGAGCAAGTATAAGTGGAGGACTAACAGAGTACAACTAAGATATGCATAATGAAAATAATGAAACAGTGCTTACCACAAGAAATAGAGACTACCATTAACAACATAACACCACAAGAAATAACACACAATACGAATTTGCTCAAGACCTTATGTCGTCGAACGGGACTTCAATTCTCAAAACGACCGGCCGAGTCGTTACACTATATTTAGGGGCCAATTCCTTCCACCAGCGGGCATTAGGCATAATGATGTCCAGAATCTTCTGAACCCACCCGTCCAAGGCTTTAATACTTGGAGATGTCCACTGAGTTGCTGAAACAATGAATGAAGAAGGGTTAATAATGACATGAAACAACCTATATTTTCAGAGAAAAAGATAAATTATGAACTTATGTGAACGAGTCCAGGATTTGGGAAAAGACAGAGTTGTAACCGGGATGATATCCCTGGTGATAATGACGACAAACCACTCCATCCACCCATGGTCATTATCGTCATCCATGCTTGTGAGCAAAGCATGGTGGCCACGCTTGCTGAAATTTATTACTCCCCCACGTAAGATCTCGGGGGAGTAGAGTTCATCATATGAGCCAAGATGAGGGTCTCCTTCATTTCCCCGCACAACCATCATAGATAGGCCACCGTTCGCCACACCGAAGGGCCCACATGTGCCAAACAAACCTGGTACCGGTGGCACAACTCCAAAATCATGGGATCAAGTCCCCTGCTCAAAGAGAACGGACTCAAAGTGAAGGGATACGTGTAAACATACGTAAAACCCTTCTTAGTGAAGGTCACTCGCTCCCCCAGATCGGGAGCAATGATGTTTAAGGCGTGGCAGTCACAATATCCTTCATAGCAGGAATACTAGAGGGGCGAATGAGGGAAGGGTATTTGCTAACACCCAAGTGCGAGGGTTTGAAGTAAGGAACTTCTCTTCGAAGTCATTAGCTGTGTCGAGATGCTTGTGGATGATGGTGCTCACCGTAGGAGGATCAACATCAACATCAACCTCTTTGTCTTTTCTCCTCTTCGGGCATCCATCGAAGAGAAGACCGGAGTTCTTGGAAGAATTAGTGTAAGAAGCCATAATTAGCAGAAGGTGATAAGAGTTTTTGAAGAAGATTGAAAAGAGATGAAAGCATAAAGGAGTTGAATGCAAAGAAGTTGCAAGAGTTTATGAACCTGGTAGAAGTGGCAGAAGAAGAATGAGGTGTATAAGTAAAGAAATAGAAGGCCAAAATCGTGGCATGATTACCTCATGAACCGTAAAAACTATTCCTAAATCGTGGAGTAAAACGTGTCCGGTGAATTAAATGTAAATAGACATGCGTCAGAAACTTTTCAGAAAGGTTCAGAAAATTTTCCGCCAAGGAAGGAATCGTCACCAACTTCCCAGTGACATAAAGATGTGCCGCCGGAAAGCAGGGGAACTATCTGTGTAGGGTAAAATTGATTCATATTAAATGCTCGAATGATAGAGTGACATATAGAACCAGGGGAAGACAGAAGATGAAGCGAGTGAAAACCAAAACCTAGGACAATAGCATCGGTTGGCACCAGGTACATCCCAAAGGGAACGTTATCGATAGGAGCAAAAAGGTATTTGTCACAGATGACATCCAATGAAGGATATTCCTTAGTATTAAATATGCAGCCGTTACAAAGAATTTTGAAATTCATGACCTGTCATTACATATCCATCAATAGACCCCATTATTATTATTTAAGATGGGCTATGTAAGGCCCCGTAAAAATTTTGCCTAGAAACCCGGGACTTTGTGGAGCCGAGGTTAGATTTATGTTATAACATTAGAAATTCTATCTTGCCGCGGTTTGGACTTTTTGGATTAAACAGTACGCTTTTGAGCTAAAGGAAAATGTTTTGAAAATGTGTTTGTTTTTGCTTCCCATTATGCGGCCACATAATCACTCTGTGGACCACATAATGGCCGCAGAGTGAAGCAGAAAATTTGGTAAATTTGAGGTCATCTTTGCGGAGCGGAACGCATATTGGCCGCATAATTTCTCTTGGGGTTTCTGCGAAAGGAGTTTTGCGGTGCATTATGCGACCGCAGAACAAGTATGCGGACCGCATACTGGTCGCATATACGGTCAGAAAACTCAAGCCCCTGAGGGCTATTTTCTTTGATCACTTTGTGGACCGCATATCAATTATGCGGTCGCATTTGCGACCTCATACCCGTGTCGGGGAACCCATTTTCCTATCTTAAGACCCGACCCTATTCGGACAAAAATAGATATCCTACATCATTTTGAGCAATTTTTCTGATACTATATAGTGAGAGAGGGAGCCTTAGAGTGAGAAAGTGATCCTCACCAAATATCTTTCAAATTCTTTCTTAAAACTTTGAATATTTTCAAGGAAAGCAACCTAGGCCTTCATCCTAAAGATAAGAATCCATACCTTAGCCCTAAAGTTTGAAATTTATACTAAAAATGAGTAATTAATAAGATGGTCCATGGGAATGAGGGTTGTTTAGCTTGCATGCATGTGTGGTAAAAGAATGTAGGGAGAATGTGAGCTAAAACTGGTGACGGGTGGGTTGTGGATGATGAAACCTTCCATAAAAAGGACCTTGAAACCTTAATACACACTTAGTATTTGATAAAATGCCCAAGTGAGCTAGAACCATGAACGTTTTCCTAATTCTGGGTTAAATTTGTTATATTGCTAAAATAGATTGAGGTTGCTAAGGGTTACGGATAATTGTAGAGTCTAAAGAAGCGCAATTAAGGTATGTATGGCTAACTCTCTCATGAAATCATGCTATATGAGAATGTGATTTTGATCTCAAAGCTCTTTCCCTTATGTATGCAATGCCTTATGTGATAGTACTTCGACATGGATGATGATGTTATTTGAACAAATAAAAAGGGAAAGACTTGAATTGTAAAATGCGTCCAAGTTCCAAGAACTACTTAATAAATGGGGCTGTTTGTGCCATGTAACGAAAGATGGGAAAGAAATGTGAATTGAGTGAACAATTGAAAGAGGTTATGTCCCAAGTGAGATGGCTTAGACGATTGGGCCGAGATCGGACACCATGCCTTACACATGGTGGCACTTATGTTGGATTTCTGATTATCATTGTGGATTTTGATATGTCTCACTTGGGATGGCTTAGCCGTTCAGGCCGAGACCGGACTCCGTATAGAAATATAGTGGCATTGTGAGTTGTGGCACTTGGCAGTAAAGATTATTAGGTCAAAAGATGGAAAGATTGAATCGAAAACTATGTGTTCCTTACTTGGTGTTTCTTTGTATTTCTGTGAAGCACTTATTGATTATTATGACTGCCTTCTCTTTGTTTCACTATTCGTTCTACTAATATTGGTGTTTGCCTTTAGATACTAGTACTATTCGACAATACTAACGTCCTTTTTGCCGGGGGCGCCACATCTTTAAATGGATGTAGGTGGTTCCATCGCAGATAGCGTTGATCGCATATAGTGGTGCTCTCCCTCACACTCATGACAACAGTCTTGGTGAGCCTCATTTCTTCCAAGGGTCATGTAGTTCTTCTTTTGTATAAGTTACCTCATTTTGAGGTATAGCCGGGGCCTTGTTGTCGGCAGTGTCATGATTGTCTTTTGTATCATTAGAGGCTCCGTAGACGTTTATGTGGGTCATGTATGGGTATAGGAGTGGTCATTGTATTAAGTTGTGTTTTGAAACTCTTTTTCCACTAAATTGTAAATTGTATGTACTTTTGAAAACTTAACTATGGTATAATGTATATAACGAAAGATGGACTAGCAACGTTTATGCATGTATATCTGATTTCTTCCCTGTTTAACAAATGGTAACGCATCCTCTTTTCGAATCATGAATGGGTCGTGTGGGAAAGGTCTAATAGGCTTTCTCGACTGGGTTCACTCGGTTGAGGGACAATCGCCCTCCTCGAGGTTGGGGCGTGACAAACTTGGTATCAGAGCCTAAGGTTTTAAAGTGTCCTAGGATGTCTCGGAGCCGTGTCCAGTAGAGCCCTTCTTATCGTTGTCGACCACATCTATAATTAGGGGTCTACTTGGACATTTAGGAATGATACCCTTCATTGTTGTTCTATATCATGCGATAGAGCTGAATGTGAGGTTGTTCTCCTCTAACTCGTGCATAGTTCTAACTTTCAGTTAAAAGCACCTAAGATAAAGCGAGAATTGGCTAAGAAGCCAATGCCACCCCAGGAGTGGCTATTGATTCCCTACTTGAAAATGCGGGTGAGGTTAATCCCCCAACTATTTCACTGCTTGTCTCTTCTACTCCATAACAGACTACACCAGTTCCTACACTTGCGGAGGGTGCCACAGTCCCTCCTACCGATATTCCTGTTCCACCTCCAACCCTAGCTCTCGGTCCCGATATTTCTAATGGGGATCTTAGAGGAGCTATTCAGATGTTGACTCAACTAGTGGCTTCTCAAGACTAGAGGTCAAATGTTGCACCCACCTCATTTAGCTTGCCACGGGATTCTTCCGGTTCTAGGGTAAACAGGTTCCTTCTGTTAGACCCTCCAGTATTCACAGGTATTGATCCCGTGGCGGACCCTCAAGATTTTATTGATGAGATGCATAAGACTCTCCGAGTTATGCATGCTAGTGAGAAGGAGGGAGTAGAGTTGGCCTCCTATCGTCTGAAAGAGGTGGCATATTCCTGGTTTGAGATGTGGGAGGACTCCCGTGAGGAGTGGAGCCCTCCAGCGAGGTGGAGTGAGTTTGCGGATGCTTTACCATTTCTTGCCTGCTGAGACTAAGGCAACCCGTGCTGTGGAGTTTGAGACCCTTAAACAGGGTAGTATGAGTGTGTGAGAATATCACATGGAGTTCGTGCGCCTTTCAAAGTATGTTGTTCATATGATGCCGACTATGGAGGCTAGAGTGCGTCGATTTGTGCAGGGCCTTAACCCTTTGGTTATTAATGAGGCTGCCACAACTGCTCTAAATTCTGACATGAACTATGGAAAAATGGTGGCATTTGCCCAAGCTACAGAGGCTTAAAAATTAAAGTACATGATGGAACAAGAAGGTAGTAGTAGGTCCCAATCAGCGGGCAACCTTGGGGATTCATTCAAAGGTGGGAGATCAGCTTTTCGGTGAGGATAATCAGGGCCATCCTAGTCTTATGCTCAGTCTTCATCTAGAAATCAGGGCACGATTAGTAGCAGGGGAGTCACTTTAGGCCCAGTTAGGGCAGCAGGGGGTCCCACCACCATGGTCGATCAGGAGGGAGGTTCCAGCAGCAGTAGAGGCCCCCATGCCCTAAGTGTGGGAGGATACATTCGGGAGTCTGCCACTTGGACATGCCAGTATGTTATGGATGCGGGATGAGAAGACATATTCAGAGGGAGTATCGTGCATCCCGCCAGGGTGCAGGTAGGGGCACAACTCAGTCATCCAGTCCTACAACAGCTACATCTTCAGCACACCCTCCAGATCGAGGCTCCCCAGCACCCACAGGGCGTGATGCAGCTAGGGGTGGTGCACAGAGTTCGGGAGGACCCAGCCGATTCTATGCTATGAGTGGTCGACAGAGTGTAGAGGCTTCTCTAGATTTCATCACAGGTATATTGACTGTTTAATCTCATGATGTGTATGCTCTAATTGATCCCAAGTCTTCTTTGTCCTATGTTACTCCTTATGTTGCTACGAGCTTCGGGATATAACCGGAACAACTTCATGAGTCGTTCTCTGTATCTACTCCGATTGGCGAGTCTATTACGGTCGCACGGGTTTATAGAGATTGTGTTGTCACGGTGCGTGGTCAGGATACCATGGCTGATCTCATTGTACTGGGATGATGGATTTTGATGTAATAATGGGAATGGATTGGCTTTATTCATGTTTTTCCAAACTCGATTACCGAACCAAAGTTATGAGGCTTGAGTTTCCTAACGATCCATATCTTGAGTGGGAGGGGAATAATGTTATGCCGAAAGGTAGGTTTATTTCATACCTTAAGTCCGCAAAGATGATCAGGAAGGGGTGTATTTATCATTTGGTCCGAGTTTCGGACACCACTGCTGAGGCGCCTACCCTTGAGTTTGTGCCAATTGTGAATGAATTCCTCGATGTCTTCCCAAATGAGCTCCCTGGGATTCCACCAGATAGGGAGATTGATTTTGGGATTGATGTAATGCTAGGCACGCAACCTGTATCCATTCCACCTTATAGAATGGCGCCGGTGGAATTAAAAGAGCTAAAGGAACAACTTAAGGACTTGTTAGAGAAAGGTTTCATCTGACCGAGTGCGTCGCCTTGGGGCGCACCGGTTCTCTTTGTCAGAAAGAAAGATGGATCGCTACGAATGTGTATTGACTACCGGCAACTCAACAAGGTCACAATCAAAAATAAATACCCATTGCCAAGGATAGATGATTTGTTTGATCAACTGCAAGGTGCTAAGTTCTTCTCCAAAATTGATTTGTGGTCCGGGTATCATTAATTGAAGATAAGGGAGCAGGATATTCCGAAAATAGCTTTCAGAACCCGGTACGGGCACTTTGAATTTTTAGTAATGTCCTTCGGGCTAACAAATGCCCCAGCAACTTTCATGAATCTTATGAGTCGAGTCTTCAAGCTGTTTCTTGACTCCTTTGTGATAGTGTTCATTGACGACATCCTTGTATATTCACGAAGTCAATAGGATCGCGCTGACCACCTCAGGGCAGTTCTGCAGACTCTTCATCAACACCAATTGTATGTGAAGTTCTCAAAATGTGAATTTTGTCTTGAATCTGTTACATTTCTGGGTCATGTTGTCTCCAAAGAAGGGATTAAGGTTGATCCTCAAAAGATTGCAGCGGTAAAGGATTGGCCAAGACCTACCACTCCAACAGAGATTTGCAGTTTCTTGGGTTTAGCCGGGTATTATAGGAGGTTTCTGGAGGGGTTCTCCACTCTTGCCTCTCCATTGACTAAATTGACGCAGAAAGAAGTTAAGTTCCAGTGGTCCGATGCTTGTGAAAGGAGCTTCCAAGAATTGAAATCAAGATTGACTTCGTCGACGGTATTGACCCTGCTAGAGGGTACAGAGGGGTTTTTGGTGTATTTCGATGCTTCAAGGATCGATCTTGGGTGTGTATTGATGCAACATGATAAGTTTATAGCTTATGCTTCAAGTCAACTTAAGAATCATGAAGAGAACTATCCAATTCATGACGTAGAGCTTGCGACGGTGGTTTTGGCATTAAAAATTTGGCGTCATTATTTGTATGGAGTCCATGTAGATGTATTCACGTACCACAAGAGTCTTCAATACATTTTCAAACAATAGGAACTGAACCTGAGGCATAGAAGGTGGCTCGAGTTGCTCAAAGATTATGACATGGACATTTTGTATCATCCAGGGAAAGCTAATGTAGTGGTAGATGCTCTTAGTCGAAAATATATGGGTAGTTTGGCTCACATGGATGCATGTCAAAAGCCCTTGGCCCGGGAAGTTCACCAGTTTGCCAGTTTGGGAGTTCGTCTTGCGGACTCTATTGAAGGGGGAGTGATTGTGCGGAATAGGGAAGAATCATCGCTTGTAGCGGAAGTCAAGGAGAATCAATACAATGATCCAATGTTGGTACAACTGAAGGAAGGGATTCATAAACATAAGACTACAGCATTTTCTCTTGGCATGAATGATGGCACATTACGATACCAAGGGCGGCTATGTGTTCCAAACGTAGATGGTCTTCGGGAAAGAATCATGGCAGAAGCTCATACTTATAAATATTCCGTGCACCTAGGTTCTACGAAGATGTATCATGATCTCAAGGAAGTTTACTGTTGGAATTACATGAAGAGGGGTGTGGCGGACTTTGTGGCAAAATGTTCACACTGTCAACAAGTGAAGGCCGAGCATCAAAGGCCTGGTGGGTTAGGAAATGATCAATATGGATTTTGTGGCAGGATTGACGCGCACTCCACGTAAGTTTGACTCAATTTGGGTGATCGTGGATCGACTCACGAAATCAGCACACTTCTTACTAGTTAAATCCACTGACACTACATAACAATATGTCAATTGTATATCAGGGAGATAGTCAGGCTTCACGACACTCCAGTTTCCATCATTTCCGATCGAGGGGCCCAGTTCACAGCTAAATTCTAGAAGAAATTTCAGCAAGGTTTGGGTACGCAGGTAAATCTTAGCACGACTTTCCATCCACAGACTGACGGGCAGGCAGAACGGACTATTCAGACGCTTGAAGACATGTTGTGTGCTTGTGTGCTTGACTTCAAGGGTAGCTGGGATGATCACTTGCCGCTCATATAATTTTCTTATAACAACAGCTTCCATGCCAGTATTCAGATGGCACTGTTTGATGCCTTGTATGGTAGAAGATGTAGATCGTCGATTGGGTGGTTCGAGGTTGGAGAAGCTGAACTAATAGGACCAGACCTTGTGCATCAGGTTATGGAGAAGGTTAAGATTATAAAAGAGCAGTTGAAGACTGCTCAGAGTCGTCAAAAATCCTATTCGGATGTTCGTCACACAGACTTAGAGTTCAAAGAAGATGATTGGGTGTTCTTGAAGGTATTTCACATGAAGGGGATCATGCAGTTTGGAAAGAAAAGGAAATTAAGTCCGAGGTATGTCGGGCCATATAGAATCATTCAAAGGATAGGTCAAGTAGCGTGTACAAGCTTGAGCTGCCACCTGAGATGTTATTAGTGCACCCAGTGTTCCATGTGTCCATGTTGAAGAAGGTAGTTGGAGATCCGTCTGCTATTGTGCCGGTTGAGACCATCGAGGTTAGTGAAGACCTAACATATAAAGAGATTCTGGTTGCTATTCTTGATAGACATGTCTGAAAGTTGAGAAACAAAGAAATTACATCTGTTAAGGTATTATCGCAAAACCAACAAGTCGAAGAAGCTACTTGGGAAGCCGAGAATTAAATGAAGAAGGAGTACCCTCATTTGTTTGAATAGCCATGTATTAGTTCTATGAAGTTGTTTCCCCTAAATTTTGTATCACTTGTTCAGCTAATGTAAAGATATTCCTTCTTAGGTATATGTCCCTTATGAGGCCTCGGTTGGTGTTGTTTTGCATTCTGTTGTGTTGTTTGATCATATATCTGTGTTGTTAAGGTGCGTTTCTGGGGCTCTCTGGCAGGTAGATAGGCCTAGATACAATAGAAACTCTGGCGAAATTTTCAGAAAATTTAGGAGTTAGTCAAATTTGGGGCTAATAGTATATGGTATAAAAAAATGAAGCTGCATAAAGAGCTATTAAGTAAACCTTGATCCTCATTCGAGGACGAATGATCTTAAGTGGGGAGGATGTAAGGCCCAGTAAATATTTTGCCTAAAACCCTAGGACATCGTGGAGCCGAGGTTAGATTTATGTGTTATAATATTAGAAATTCTAGCTCGCCGCGGTTCGGACTTTTTGGATTAAACAGTGCACTTTTGGGCTAAAGGAAAATGTTTTGAAAATGTGTGCGTTTTTGCGGCCCATTATGCGGCCACATAATCACTCTGCGGACCGCATAATGGCCGCTGAGTGAAGCAGAAAATTTGGCAAATTTGAGGTCACAAAATCACTATGCGGACCGCATATTGGCCGCATAATTTCTCTTGGGTTTCTGCGAAGGGAGTTCTGCGGTGCATTATGCGACCGCAACTGGTCGCATACACGGTCAGATAATTCAAGCCCCTGAGGGCTATTTTCTGCGGTCACTGTGCGGACTGCATATCCATTATGCGGTCGCATATGCGACCGCATACCCGTGTCGGGGCACCCATTTTCCTATCTTAAAACCTGACCCTATTATGATAAAAACACATATGCTACATCATTTTGAGCCATTTTTCTTATACTATAGAGTGAGAGAGGGAGCCTTAGAGTGAGAAAGTTATCCTCAACAAATATCTTTCAAATTCTTGCTTAAAACTTTGAATATTTTCAAGGAAAGCAACCTAGGCCTTCATACTAAAGGTAAGAATCTATACCTTAGCTCTAAATTTTGAAATTTATACTGAAAATGAGTAATTAATAAGATGGTCCATGGGAATGAGGGTTGTTTAGCTTGCATGCATGTGTTGTAAAAGAATGTAGGGAGAATGTGAGCTAAAAATGGTGACGGGTGGGTTGTGGATGATAAACCTTCCATAAAAAGGACCTTGAAACCTTAATACACACTTAGTATTTGATAAAATACCCAATTGAGCTAGAACCATGAACGTTTTTCTAATTCTAGGTTAAATTTGTTATATTGCTAAAATAGATTGAGGTTGTTAAGGGTTCCGGATAAATGTAGAGTCTAAAGAAGAGCAATTAAGGTATGTATGACTAACTCTCTCATGAAATCATGCTATATGAGAAAGTGATTATGATCTCCAAGATCTTTCCTTATGTGTGCAATGCCTTATGTGATAGTACTTATAGACATGGATGATGATGTTATTTGAATAAATAAAAAGGGAAAGACTTGAATTGTAAAATGCGTCCAAGTGCCAAGAACTACTTAATAAACGGGGCTGTTTGTGCCATGTAATGAAAGATGGGAAAGAAATGTGAATTGAGTGAACAATTGAAAGAGGTTATGTCCCAAGTGAGATTGCTTAGCCGATCGGGCTGAGATCGGACACCATGCCGTACACATGATGGCACTTATGTTGGATTTCTGATTATCATTGTGGATTTGGATATGTCTCACTTGGGATGGCTTAGCCGGTCAGGCCGAGACCGGACTCCGTGTAAAAACACGGTGGCATTGTCAGTTGTGGCACTTGGCACTAAAGATTATTAACTTAAAAGATGGAAATATTGAATCGAAAACTATGTGATCCTTACTTGGTGTTTCTTTGTATTTCTGTGAAGCACTTATTGATTATTATGACGGCCTTCTCTTTGTTTCACTGTTCATTCTACTGAGATTGGTCTTTGACTTTACATACTAGTATTATTCGACAGTACTAACGTCCTTTTTACCGGAGCGCTACCTCTTTAAATGGATGTAGGTGGTTCCATCGCAGATAACGCTGATCACAGATAATGGTGCTCTCCCTCACACTCATCACAGCAGTCTTGGTGAGCCTCCTTTCTCCCTGGGGTCATGTAGTTCTTCTTTTGTATAAGTTACCACATTTTGAGGTATAGCCAGGGCCTTATTGCCGACAATGTCATGATTTTCTTTTGTATCATTAGAGGCTCCGTAGACGTTTATGTGGGTCATGTATGGGTATAGGAGTGGTCATTCGATTAAGTTGTGTTTTGAAACTCTTTTCCCACTAAATTGTAAATTGTATGTACTTTTGGAAACTTAACTATGGCATAATGTATTTAATGAAAGATGGACTAGCAACGTTTATGCATGTATATCTGATGTCTTCCCCGTTTAACAAATGGTAACGCGTCCTCTATTCGAATCATGAATGGGTCGGATGGGAAAGGTCTAATAGGCTTGCTCGACTGGGTTCACTCGGTTGAGCGCCGGTCGCGCTCCCCGAGCTTGGGGCGTGACATGGTTGATCCTAGGACCGTGTTCCCTAGGTATAGTTATAAATAGTGGCTTCAACAACCATTGTAACATACGAAAATCTCTTACAAACTTATGCTACACACTATTCCAAGCTAAACAATACTTTTATTTTCTGTCCAACGTTATTCTTATTGCTGCCTTCGGAGTCTTGCTCCCGGGACCAAGCTATCTGCTATTTTATCTCGATTTCAACGCTAAGTCTTGAATTTTATTTAATTCATTTATCAATTTTGGGATCAAATCGATTCTTTTGTCTATAAAGCCCGCTACAAATTCAACTGTGCCGTTTTACGGATAAACAGTGTTCCATATTATAATGACATCTTATTTCTTTAAACGTCAAATATTTAATAACAAATTGGTTTTTTGCTAAAACAACTAGAGTACTAAAATATGGGAGCAGAGGGAGTACTAATATTTAGTAAAAGTGATTTAGTTAGTTGTTAAAATAGATTAAATTTACTCTCGGTTAGCAAAGAGTTTCAAACAAATAGGAAGCCCTAGGAGTAGTGTTTATATCAGCAAACAACGTCGAAACATTTGGAATAGAAAAATCTTTCAAGGAGGAATAATTTTAAATATTTCTACGAAATCCTTTTGAAAAAAAAAAAAAAAGAATAGGCTTAAATATGGAAAATAGTTCAAAATCAGGGACTACATACAAAATTTTGAAGGACCTAAACGACATCAGTCCAAAAAGGGAAAAGGGCTTTCAGCTCTTATCCTAAATAAATCTGACTGTGTCCACTGTGGGCCTAAATGGAAATATCCAGAAAATTTGCTGCCCGCTTTTGTATCTATATCCGCTTTTTGGGTCACGTTTTAACTTATACCCGTTTTGTAAAACAATTTGCAAGCGTACTCACTTTTCGCATAAACTTCAGGCATACGGGCTGAAGTAGCAAAGACAATCAGACAAACTTCAGCTTTCTAGGTTTTTTCAAAAACTTCAGCAGAAGTGCTGAAGTTAATTAATTTGTCGTAAAACATTTTCAAAAACTTCAGCAGAAGTGCTGAAGTTATTTAGTTCATTTGTAAAAACTTCAGCACTAAATAAGCTGAAGTTTTGTCCTGGATTAATTAGTTTTGTCATAAAGCTTTTTCAAAAACTTCAGCACTAAATAAGCTGAAGTTTAGTTTTGCAATAAAGCTCTTTCAAAAACTTCAGCAGAAGTGCTGAAGTTATTTAGTTCATTTGTAAAAATTTCAGCACTAAATAAGCTTAAGTTTAGACGCCTGAAGTTGTAAAAATTAGGGTATAGGTTAAATAATTTTAAAAATATGGGTATAGGTTAAATGGGGGCGACCAAATAAGGCGCACGTGCAATTTCTACGTGTGTCAACTAAGCCTACTAATTGGCTGGAATTAACTCATTTTTCAGTCATTGACATCAGATAACTAATAAATATAAAGAAATTTTACCTCATATAGGTAAGCTTTATATTCTATTTATTATAAATAAAAACTCTTTTAAATTATTATTTTTATAACTACCTTTTAGATTTTATAGCAAAATATGTACTTATGGTCACTTCTTACAGTTATACCATTAAATACGCTATCTAATATTTTTGTCTCTCATTCTTTCACTTTATTCTCTCCCCAAATCACCGCATATTATCTTATTGGTCTCTCTCCTCTCTCCTCTCTCTAGGTTTTTCAATATTTTTTGCTCCAAATTTCTCTCCCTAACTCTCTCCTTTATCGGCGTCATTGTCTCCCTCAATTTTTAATATTTTTTGCTCCAAAAAGTTATGGTAAGTGTTAAGATTTTTGGTTTTTTGACCGGTTAAAGCTTCTTCGTTTTCTCTTCAACAGTTTTTTTTAAAAATATTCACCATTGGATTTTCTGCAGAAAATACACTAAAGCACACAATTTCGAAGGGCCATCTTTCTATTTGCAAATCACTCTAGAAGAATTCATCAGCAACCATTGAAGTCGAAAGGAGAAAAAAAATACGCAATGATCCTAATTGTAGATGTAGTTATATGTATTTGAATCAGAATACATTGATTTTTAGTTTGTACCGTGATTTTCTCTTCTTGTATTTATATGTATTCAACAAGGCATACACTGATCTTTATTTTGTACATCAATTTTTGATTGTTGTATTTAGATGTATTTATATGTATTTGAGTTCATACAACAATATTTTTAAATACATTGCTAGTTCTATCATTTTGATGTTATTCATCAATTAGTTATGCATTCAATCTAACTGTATTCATCTGTATTTTCAACCTTACTGTATCCATTTGCATTTAAAACAACAATGCAGTGAAATACAGTAAAATACTCTCAATGCAAATAGAAAATCAATGAATACAACCAATAAAATATACTCAATAAAACAGTAATACCATGTCTTAGAAATAAATAAAATATTGTGAATACAAAAATAAACTTGTATACATTGAACACAATTGTTATATACAACATAATACATGCGCTAGATTTATTATGAAATATGCAGGCAGTAGGTTTCTATTACATGTTGTATCCGGCATAAATACATGATGTATTCATACACAGAAAATCGAATACAAGCACTAGGTTTTTATGAACCTCGAACAATGTCAGGAAAAAAAAAACTCGAACTGTATCAGGAAAAAAAGAGGGCCCGAAACCTGAAGAATGCTCTGTTTTTTGGTGTTTAGCGTCTAATAAATCTTCTCATTAATTGGATTGATAATGTTGTGTATTATAATTAATTTAGGTGAGTTATATTAGGAGTGTATCCCATTAAATTAGCAGCTTTCCATTATTAAACAACTTGAGAGACCTGTTACTACGTTGTATTCATGAATACAAGTGTATACAGCGGCTGACTGCTGGACAACCCAATTGTTTAGCCAATTTTTGCTATTGTATTCATGAATACAGTAGCTCGAATACATCGAATACACCACCATAACAGCTGAAAAGTAGCTACGGAAAGTAATTATGTATATAGTAGCTATAGGAAGTTAATAGCTACTAAACAATAGTCATTTCTGAAAATTCCCCTAAATATAATAAGGGGTCATCAAACTGTATATCAATAGAGGCACTCTCGTTTTGGGCTTTTAAGTCAAACCAATCTCCTTGAGTAGTTTATCTATCTGTCAAACTGTTCTTGATGTAATGTTTTCCACTTAAGAAAATATTTTACTTGCAATACCATTAGCGAAGACCGACTCTTTCATATATATATATATATATATATATATATATATATTGTTCAAACTAACTTGTGAACTACTATTTATTATCTATCACCCACCAACACAAATACGAATAGTATACCCATTACCACAAATTAGTAATGATATTCTAATAAAGCGGAGCAACAATGAATATTTTAAAAGCGCTGATATATATAGCTCTTAAATATACAAAGAGAAAACCTAGTAGAATAGAACCAAACAAAAATAAAATTCCAAAGAGGACAACAGTTAGAGAGCAAGTTCACAAGAAAAAAATGCACTAAATTTCATATGTATTATACTAAAAGCCTCAATGAAATACGGGGTATATAAACTTCAAATGCTTATATCCCTGTCTTACTAAACCACTCAAGGGTCGTTAAAAATGACACTACAATCCCGGGATAACTTAGTTATACCATAATTTTATCGCAACCAATAAACTCATCTCAAATTCAATATGAGATTAAGTATCCCTCGTACAAACGAGCCCTAAATGAATTCACAAAATTCCTCTTGCTTTCCAACCCAACCCCCTCTCCGCCCCAACCCCTCAACCCTCAAATACAATGGCGATACTTTTTATAGCATAACCCTAGGAATCATAGTGTGTATTTATGCAAAGACAATCTCAAGTCAATGCATTGAGAATGATTGTGCTCTTATTATATGTACACATATTGGATTTTTGTGAACATAAAATGAAAAGTTAAAAGGAGTAGAGCAAACAAGTATTTGTAAAATCAACCTTAACGAATGTATCAACTATTTACTGCTTCTGGCTAAGAGCCAACAAATTCTTAGGAGGTTAACTTGTGCAGATCCTAAAAACCTAAGCTTCTTCACAATCATTTGTTTCTATTTACAGAATGGAAAATGCAAACAGCAGATATAAAGCATGATGAGGTTAATGAGAATGATAAACTACCAATGTATAGATAATGTGAAAGAGAAGGAATAATCTATGTTTAACCGAGATCAATGTCAACCCGCTCTGGGATTGCCCTTTCGGTTTGGTTGGCAGTGAGCTCCACACCTAGCTGTCCTTTATCACCCGCGCCAAATGCATAAAGCTTACCAGATTCTGTCAATGCAAATGTATGGGCATTCCAGTATATTGAATTAGTGAGACTTATCTGCACCACTCTTTCATTAAGCTGCTTCAATGATGTTACAACCTCAGGGAATAGTACATTTGAGTGCCTGTTACCCTGAAATTCAGAAGAGTCATTTTGCAAACGAAGAGTTAGAAGAACTCAATGTTCAGGTGGCCACTCTATGTCAATACAAGATATTGAATGTTTTCATATTACTAGTCAATCCAAATCTTATGCACTGCACTCCAACACAAAGAAAAACATTCAATAGGGAAACCAAATTTATGACAAGGCCAAACCTGTTCTTCAGCTACAGCAGTATTATGTCCTAGACTAGATGATTCTCCACAACCAAATGAATAAACATTTCCTTCATCAGAAACCACAAAGGTCGTATAATCCCCTGTGGCAACATAAACAGCCTTCACATTGTTTAGTGCTTCTACCACCTTAGGTGCTGATTCACAATCTTCATTACCGTGACCCAAGCACCCGTAACGGCCCCAACCCCATGTACAAACCCTTCCATCTTTCCCAACAACTGCGGCATGCCAAGCCCCAGCTGCAACAACTGCAGGTTGAAGATTCAACGTCTGAAATTGTTCAATTAACCTCGGGACCTTTTCATCAGTTCGCGCACCGTGACCTAGCTTTCCACCCAATCCACAACCAACAGAGTACACAGACCTAATGTTGAGCCAAAAGAAGATGTCAAAGAAAATTCTGAGAATCGTCTCTTAATAATACATTTATGACTTATCTCAAGACAATGAAACAGTCTTTCTAAAAGATGAAAATGGAGCTTACATGCCACTAGGTTGACAAGCCAGAGCAAGAAGGTAGCAATATCCTGCTGCAATTTGCACGACTGGAATATTCTCTAATGCGCCTAATAATGCACGGGGTTCCATATCAGCTGGCTCGGTTTGATGACCAAGTTTGGTTTCATTTCCCCAGGAGAATGTATAAACCCTTCCTTCTCTTGATAATACGGCAGTGAAGAAATTTCCAATTGCAGCTTGTACAACAAAGATGTCTTTTAAAGATTCTACCAGCTGAGGAGTAGTTACAACTTTATTTCCTTGGACGCCATACTCAGCTTCGCCGAACGAGTCTTTGCCAAAAGCATACACTCTCCCGGTATCACTAATCAGCATAGTCCGGCCAGCCCCTACAGCGGCCTGAATAACGCGAACACCTTGAAGCGATCTGGAAAATAAAATGCTCTATTAGAACTCCCTGTATTTCTCAATTCACTTGCTTTACAGCTTGAGATAGATAAAGAAAATTAGCAAACCTAATCGGATGAGGCCGCCATTCCTCTTCTGTAGTTCCATTTCCCAGCTGCCCTGAGCTATTAGACCCAAATGAGTAGGCAACTCCTTTTGAACTCACGGCAATACTATGACCGGGGCCAGCTACAGCGTGTGATTTTTCCCGCCTAGAACATGCTTCCCCGGCTAGCAGAAATCTTAGAACAAGCTTCCAGGAGCCGCCACATCTTTGCTTTAGATCTTGACGTTGCTCCTGAGTCATTGGCTTAAATATAGCTCTCTTTCGACACATATCAAGAGCTGCCAGCTCTGCTAAGGAGAGCTCATTATCGGGTGCAAAGTTTGCAGGAAGCCGAAAGAAGGAGCAGGTAGCCTGCAATACACATTATAAAGGAAATCAGCAGCACCATCAATTCTAAGCCAAATTAATGATTTAATATTGTACAACACCTAGTAAATAAACACTTGCCTCTAGAGTTGCAAGGTCTTGTGGATCCAAATTACATCCAGTAAGTACATGAAGAACAATAGACGGGTTGGCTGACAATGGGAATTCGCCATTCCCAAAGCAGTGCCGCACTTGTCTTTGAAATGTTGAGGCAATTGGTTGTTCAGCAATGTTATGGTATTGAACACTCGAGGTTCCACTCATTGAGGCGTCCATGGGCACTGCTAAAATTCTGCAGTGCCCAAATTAGGCAATGGGACGCGCGATTTCTAAATCACTATAACCAAAAAAGACATACATATAACACTCAAAGCTAAATTCCAAAATTATATAGAAAAGTTTCCACATTTAGCAAGTACAAATGCAAGAATCTTAGGATATTGTCAAGCACTTTTACCTTAAATTAGAAGCTGATCACAAAACTTCAAGCCTCAGACCTACAAGAAAGGGCAATAGAAATTATCATCACTCAACATTAGATTGGTCAACAAAAGCAAAAGAAAAGCATATGATAAAAGAGAATTAAAGTCAAGAGGTAGAGTAATTTAGAGCAACAAGCAACAGACAAGAAACGTGAAGAATAACAAAATACCAATCCTTCAGCATAGGATATTCCACCCACAAAGAAATTCTAAATAAAAAATTGATGATCAATCACTTAACATCAAAATTCTAAATCAATTGACATAATAAAGTCAGTTGATGATCCTAATTCATCATCCAAACCACTAGACAAGTGAGAAATATGTAATAATCATATGGGTGTCTGTGTACATTTTGATCGAAGAAAAATTATTACATGAGAAAGAGCCTCAAAGATTTCTCAAAACCCATGTGAATTTATCTATACAATTCACCAGTAACCAAGCGGGTATTAGATCAAACCATAATTAATCTTCTTGGCAGGAAAATAGGTGATTTGATGGGATGTTTTTCTTGAATAATTTTGCTAAAAAATAGGATAGTTCAGTATTTTATAGAATATAAAGGGTGGAAACGGAAGAGAAAGATGATGAGGTGTCTCACTGAAAGAGAAACCAAAGCTATAGGCTTGGATGACCTTTACTTATATATATATATACTGATGACACCCACACATTGTATATCATCAACGCAGGTTTCTTTTTGCACGTCAGCTTCTTCTTACCTTGCGGTAACTCGTAAAATACTACTTTGTTGGCACAGTAAATAAGTCTATTTGGCACAGTATTTTAATTTTGAAATATCAAATGATTAAAATCGAAAAAATAATAAGTTGGTAGGTATTGTTTTTACTCCTACTCCTAATAACACATCATGGTGCTAGGTATTGTTCTAAGTTTTCAAATTGCACTACATGACCATGACGTTCATGCTATCCTCATGCACTTTTAATATTAGAATAGAAGGTACGAAGTTATACACATTTTTAAAGACAATTTTCACATATACGTTATATGGTAGAACTGCTCATGAATAACATGATGTATTGTTATATCTGGAAAGCCTAAAAGTTCTTAAACTAGGGAACATGTGGATTTACCATACAAATACGAATCCAAGTGAATCTAGTATTTTTATTCATAATTTTTAATTATAAATTCATTTATTATTGTATATTAATTTAAAATTATTATAGAAATGCGATTCTGATTATTTAGAATAACAAGTGTTATTTAGGAAAACCAAACGCAAGTACATGGTGATGGATGTTGTTGATGCAGATAAGGAGTGAAATCTAAGCAGGATTCTAGAAAACGCTTTTGGGCTTTCATCCTACCAAGAATTTTGCACCACGCAAGTTAGCACCTCACCGGAGACACGTATGATAATTTTACTAGTTTTGAGAGTCTTGTGTTTTGCTCCTCCTTATTTTCTTTTTTTCGGTCAACATACTAGTTGGAATATTAGCCGCAAGTGAAGGTGTCAATGGATATTTCAAAATCGATTAAACTGACTGTACCGTATCGTACCGATTCGAATTTTAGGTTTCTTCTAATAAAATCGTAGGTTTTTATATAAATTTATAATTGTGCGAATAATTAGGGTATATTTTTTATTTCATGGATATAAACCGAAAAAATATCGAGCCATTCCGAATAAATTTACAATGTGAACAATATATTTATATATTAAGTTTAAAAATAATAAAGCACTATAAATATTCTTGGGCCTTGAAATTATAAATGGGCAAAAAACATAAGTAGGCACTATTCTAGAAAATTTAACATAAGCATAGCAGTAATCCATAATTAACAAAAATGACATTAACAAAAACGGCAGCAACTTAATATCATTCTCGGCTGTTACAAATCTATTATGGCAACTAATATAAAAATACCATAATAAATTCCTAAATCAGACGAGGGAATAAGGTATAATAACTCTAATCTTTTCTTTCTTATTTTTTAACTCAAAATATTATCTCTCAAATATGTTTTACAAATAAAATACAATTAAGAAAAGATAATTGTATCCTAAAATTTTTTATGTATAATCTCGTATATTGAATTGATAATTTGATATGATACATGTATCTTATTTTTAAGTCTATATTGTATATTAATACAGTCAAACCTCTTTGTTACAACCTTGTTTATTTCGAATACTTTTGGATGTTATAGGAAAATATTGTTATATAGAACATATATTACAACATAACATGAAATTTTGTTCCGGAAAAGCTTGACTTTTATACGTGATATCCCCTATATATCGACATATTTTGTATTTAACAATTGCATATTAAATTAATATATCATCCGGTATATTTTTAAAAAAGATGACTATGACGACCCGGCAGGTCGTCTTGAGAGTTATGGCCCCGATCCCCTATTAACCGTTTCCCCCGTTGTTGATACCCAATTTTTCCCTATAATATTTTTTAAAATACATATATACCTTCAAAAACTATGTGTTAGCATCAATTAATATTTTTCCATAATTTCTGCATTTTTAAGGATTTTAATTAATTTATCCCAGTATTTTATTATATAAATAATTAATAATTGCATTACAAATGACTTTATAACTATTTCATGGCTTTACTATTTATACCTATACTAAGCTAAATTATTTCACAGGTAGCCACATTTGCATTTTTTGGGTTATAATTGCAATAACTTTGCAATTATAGCCCATGTATGTATTATTACATTATTTTATCAGAAAATAGCTTTTTATATTTTTAAAACATTGAGTAATTGTTTTAAAACATTTCTATGCATGAAAATCATTTTTGTAGTTTGTTAATTATTTTTATCAATTAATTGAGTATTTAACAAATAGCCTCTTAATTCCCTTTAATTTTTTTCGGACCAAACCTCTTAATACCAGCCCAAACCCTTTAATACCAGCCCAATTTCACCCCCCAGACCCAACCTATACTTGCCTATCCCAATAACCCCGTTTAATCGTGGCCGTTGATCTTTTAGATCACCGGTCCACAACAGTTCTTACCATTTTAATCTCTAACTCAACCCTAACCCCTCCTCATTTTCTCTCATTCTACCGTCATCGTCTCCCCTAATCTCTCCATTTCTCTCTCGACCCTAACCGCCGTCACCGGCGAGAAGCTCCCGTCTATGGAGTTTCCGTGCATTTTTCGACCATTACCAGCCTTCTATACCTCCTGGTTGTTTACTTACATGGATCCTTAGAAGAATCTCAAGAGATTCAACCTAGTTCTTGCCTGAAACTTGTTTACTGGCCTGTCTAGGGCCATTCTCGTTTGTGAGTATAGATTTTCTCATATTTTAGTTTAAATCTATGGGTTTTTGACCAAGTTTCTTTATCTCTACTGTTTTTGAAAATCCTAGTTTCACTACTATTCGAATCTGTTCAGATCTTTATAGATCTGAAATGTATTATCGGGTGTTTTTCTTTGAAAATCTTTGGTTTTAGTTAGCTGCTTCGATTTTACTCACTCTTTATGAAATTAGGGTTCGTCCCAGACTTTCTTCAAAGGTTTTTCTAACTTTTTAGTGTTTAAACTAGTTGTTCTTCACTATCTTGACCGATTCTCGTGTATATGCTTAAACCCTAGATATTTCTGATGGAAATACTGATTTCTTTAATTTTTTCCGTTATTATGTTTATTTCTGTGAACCAGTCGTATTGATTGATTTCTATTAGGGATTTGAACAATCTTTCTTGTTAAAATCAGTATTCTTTGAGATTTTTACTGATTGAATGCTATTAGGGATTCGAATAATTATCCTGTTAAAATCAGTACTTGTTGGGTTTTTTACTTGTTTCCTTATTTGGTACCTTGATTGATTATACTTGCCTTAATTAATTATCAGTATGATTTGGGATTTTACTGACTCCCTATATGGTATGATATTGATTTTGTTACCTTAGTTGAACCCCAGTCTGGCCGTTAACTGACTCTCCCCAATTAAAGGGGTCTTTTCGGATTTCTCTATTAGAATTGATTCCATAATTGGCTGTTTGATTTTAATTGATCGAACTATGATTTCCTTTACCTTATTTGTTTTACTCCCTAAGTGCTATATATACACTCTCATCATGCCTCTTGAACACACAAACAATAGTTCAAACACACACACACAAACTTTACTCTCATCTCTCTCTCTGCTACTTGTGTTCATTGCTTGTCTAGCCGGCTGAAAGCGAAGGCTAGACTGTTGAATCCTGCCTACTTTACCTTCTGTTTTGCTTCCGTAACTGGTATGTTTCTACTCCTAATGTCGTACATTATACTATGAAGTTCAAATTTGTGTGCTCTTTGTTGCTTTACTTCTGTTAAGGCCATGTCCCTTCTGCACTAGTGTAACTACTGCATAGTTAACTCTGTGTCCTTTCATGTTTACTGCTTTGATCAACATGTTTAAGTTTCACTCTTTCTTGTTTATTGCTTTAATCAGCATGTTTACTTCAATTTGAGTATTTCAATCTTTCATGTTTACTGTCTTCAATCAACATGCTTATTTTATGTCTAAGACTCCTATCTTGTCTAATTGACTTCAATTGGCATGACTAACTCTGTGTAGTTAAACCCCTGTCCTCTCTAGCATGACCAATCCTACACTTAGTTTCTATGTTTTTACTGTCTATTGGTGCTAGTTAACATAACTACTTTAGCATTAAGTATCGCTGTTAGACCTATGTTGTTCCTGTCTAGACTCTAAGTCAATATGTTATATCCCAGTATGTTGTTGCGAACATGGTTATTGTAAAATGTCAATCTACCCCTGCTTGCTCTATATCCCTATTATCTAGCATGCTTTCCTACCACCTTCTTCCTATGTGCTCCTGATTCAGACTTCCTGTGTTCCCAACCCCTGCTCCCTTTTGTGTAACTGTTTGTCCTCAACATGCCAAATGTTCACCTAGAGTTAATTAACAAACTGAGTTGAATCTGGGCAATATGAAGCTTTGTGACTGTGTTTCTACTTGTTGTTGTTTGATGAACCTTTGTTCAGAATATTTCTAAACTGTTTTACACTTTAACATGTTTTCACTCCTAAATGTTTTACATCTAAACTACTCTCACTTCTGAATTGTTTTACTCCTGAATGTTTTCCTAAAAATTGTTTCCACTATCTCAATCACTCCCACTCCTACTCTTAGAATGCTTAGGTTTATGCCCCTCCGGTGTGTGTACTGCCTAGGAATCCATGAGATTCTCCCGAACTCTGGCACACTGGATCTGGCCCTTCCACACTGCACAAAATCTAATTCTCTTTAAAAAGATCTTGGTGTGAGCATTACCCCCGGGTCCCTGAGGCCTTTGGGATTTTTGACACACCAAGACACCCTCTCTTGGACACTATGAGATATGGTACTTTGTACTGTTTGAAGGCCTGGTTTTCCAGGTTCACTTTGGGCCTATCCAGGCTCCCTATAGTATAGCATTACTTATTTCTCTAATTCATTTATGGCCTGTAATAATAATTCTTGTAAACAGATATTGGGGATATTAGTAAAAAAAAAAGAGATTTTCATATAATTTTTGTGGGGAAATTGGGTAGAAATCATGCTCTTAGGATCATTTTGTGCATTAGAAAACATGTTCATAGGCATAATACCATTTGTTCTAAAATTTCTGCTTTCTCAAGATCTGCATATTCATGTCCGATTAAAAATCTTGTCATTGGGTTGCTATCAACTCTGCCTAATAATCATGATCATTCTTTTATGTGCATTAGAAACCATGCCCAGGACTTTTATTGCATTCGCATAAATACCATGCCTATATCGTATAAAATCAGTAGCAACCATGTCCATAAGAATAAGTTTAAAAGCAGTCCCAACACCTAGATATCATGTTATAGAGATAAATGTGTATAAAAGTCAGTTCTGTAATGTTCAGCACCTAGACAACATGCTCATAGGACACAATAGACCAAACTGCCTGTTCAAAATTGTTTGTTTACTAAGGCTCTGATTAATAATTAGCTACCATATTTATAGGACATCTCAGATTCACACCTAGGCAAGCCTGTAGGATATTTAAACTCTTGCAAAAATGGTAAAACTATGCTTTGCTTAACTATTTGTGAACTGCCCATATTCAGCAAGCCCTAAAATCAGTAGGCAAACTGATTAGGTCCCCACCGCCTTGATTTGATAAAATTCTGCACATGTTCTGTTTTCATGTTTACTTAGATATCATGTTATAGGAGTTTTAAAGTGTTTAAAATGCTGCTGTTTGAGACGTGCAACTGCTTGCTTATTTGTGGAGGTAAACGTGAGCCCCCTTAATTGTTCCTTTACCTGACAGCCTTACTTGTTTTAATTGTCGCTTATATTTTCCCTTTTAAGCACCTTAGGAGAGTCTAGAACTACCTTAATTAGAGTTCCTAAATACCTCCAGGGCTATAAGTAATGGACGGGTAATACACGCATAGAGTACGTTTAATTATAATCGCTTATATAACTACTAAGGGGAGGGTAATTGGGTAGTAAAATAATATGATGACCTGTGCGATAATGCCACGTGTAACCCCTATAATTGAGGAAGGTTTACCGGGTATTGCACAGATGTGATCCTATAGGCTAATAAACCTAGGACCTCCCTTGTTCTTGTCTTAATAATCTGGATGTGCTTAAACTGCTTTATTTGCTTAATGACTAATTCACAAAATGAGTTTGGTCGGGACCCACCGTTGTGGACCTCGAGGGGTACCTAACAACTTCCCCTCAAGGTAATCTCAAGCCCTAAACCAATCTCTGGTAACGCAAATCGGTTTATCTGAGTTACTCGCATTAGGTTCCCTAACGCACCTTAAATCCGTTAGGTGGCGACTCTTCAATTTCTATACCCCTTTCCCAAAAGGAAATGAGTTGTCCCCAAAGATTGTCAAAACCCTGACTCCGCTGAAAAGAGAAAAAAATAGGGCGCGACACCCGTATCATTTTCTGCTACTGTGACTTGCGGGGAGGGTTCGTTTTGGTTTTCGGAGTGAATTGAGACACTTAGTCTCTTATTTGGAAGCTTAAGTTGGAAAAGTCGACCGGATGTCGACTAACGACCTCGGATTTGAATTCTGATGTGTTAGCTCCGTTAGGTGATTTTGGACTTAGGAGCCCGTCCGGAATGTGATTTGAAGGTCCGTAGTAGAATTAGGCTTGAACTGGCGAGAGTTGAAATTTTGGCAATTTTGGCCGGCAGTGGAAATTTTGATTTCGGATTCGGATAAGATTTTTGGAAGTTGGAGTAGGTTCGTGGTATTATTTTTGACTTGTGTGTAAAATTTAAGGTCATTCGGACTTGATTTGATATATTTCGACGTCATTTGTAGAATTTGGAAATTTCAAAGTTCATTAAGCTTGAATCCATGTGTAATTCGTGTTTATGATGTTGTTTGAAGTGGTTTGAAGGCTCGACTAAATTCATATGGTGTTTTAGTTTTGGTTGGTATGGTTGGTTGAGGTCCCAGGGGCCTCGGGTGAGTTTCGGGTGCTTAACGGATCAAATTGAGACTTAGGAGAAATCTGAAGTTTGCTGATTCTGGTTTTTTTGCACCTGCGGTGAAATGTCCGTAGGTGCGGCCCCGCATAAGCGTGGATGAGGTCGCAGGCGCGTTTTTGGGTAAGAAGGTCAGGGGTCTCAAATGCGATGCATGAACCGTAGAAGCGGAGTCGCATGTACGGAGGGCTGATCGCAGATGCTGATATTGGGGAAGAAGTCAAGTTCTGCAGAAGCAGACGAGTTAGCGCAGATGCGGATCCACATGCGCAGGTGCGGAGTTCTAGACGTAGAAGCGGTTGAGTAACCGCATGTGCGGTTTAACTAGGCATATTAAAAGTTCAAATCGAGGGTTTTCAGTTCATATCACAAAATTGAATTGGGAGCTCGGTAGAAGGTGATTTTTGGAGAGATTCTTGCGTAGGTGTTTGGGGTAAGTGATTCTTACCTAGTTTTGGTTAATTCTCATGATTATGTTTTTAACTTCATCATTAAATTAGTGATCTGAGTGGAAAGTTGGGAAAATTTTGGGAAAAATTCTTAGGGCGAATTTTGGGATTTTGATCGGGATTTTGGTATCGGATTTGAGCAAATTTGGTATGGATAGACTCGTGCGTGAATGGTTTTTCATAATTTGTGACTTTTACCTGATTTCGAAGCGTGGACCCAGGGAGGATTTTTTAGCGATTTTCCAATTTCTTGCTTTAACTTTGATTCCATTCGCTAGATTATTTTTTTAGTTATATTTATGCTACGTAATTTGTTTTGGCTAGATTTGGGCCATTCAGAGTCGGATTTTCGTGGAAAGAGAATTATTTCGGATTGATTTGAGCTTGGTTTGAGGTAAGTGGCTTGCCTAACCTTGTGTGGGGGAACTCCCTTTAGGATTGGTAATGTTTTGATATGTGAGCGCCGTGTACGTGAGGTGACGAGTACATACACATGCTTATTGTTGTTAAAACATGTTTTCTACTGAGAAATTCCCCGTTATTCTTCTTACTTGAGTCTTATCGGCATGTGTAGTATCCTACTAGGCTAGAATAACATGCCTACTTGCGTTAACTGTTTACCTGAACTACGTGCAACATGTTTAGTGAATTTACCTATCTTTCCCTTAACTTGTACTTAGGTTGAAATGTAAGATTCTTGTTGTACTTTTGAAATTCTATTGTTGGCTTCATATTTACTTTGGGACTACGGAACGGTATTCCAGGAGATCTCCCATGTCTTGCATATTTACTTTAGGACTACAGAATGGTATTCCGGGAGATCCCCCTGCACATTTACGTTTGGGACTACAAGACGGTATCTCGGGAGATCCCCTATTGGATTTTGTTGTGTACTGAGCTGTTGTATTTCTATGATTTCTTCCTTGTTCAATTCTAGTCTTTTCATATGGAAATGCTTCATTCCTGTCTTGTTATATTATTTATATACCAGTAGAGCCCTGACCTGACCTCGTCACTACTCGACCAAGGTTAGGCTTGGCACTTACTATGTACCATTGTTTGTGGTGTACTCACACCCTTTCCTGCACATGTTCTTCGTGTGCAGATCTAGGTACATCTTACAAGCCTCATCACTAGTGCAGTCGCTGCTGCTTATTAGAGACTTCAAGGTACATCTGCCTGCGCCCGCAGATCCTCGGAGTCCCTGTCTATGCCCTTATGATCATTTTTCCTTCTTTCGGTAGAAATGATGTATAGAACAGTTAAGACTCCTTAGTAGTTTGTGACTTGCGGTGTTCCGGGTTTTTGGGAATTGTTTTGTACATTTCAGAAGTGATAATTGTATATGGCGAGTGGCATTTAGTTACTTATTAGATATTTGTTACTATTAGTAGTTAATGTTCATGCTTTTGTTTTCATTTCCGCAAGTGTTAGGCTTACCTAGTCGTAGAGACTAGGTGCCGTCACGACAATTCATGGAGGGAGAATTTGGGTCGTGACAAGTTAGTATTAGAGCTCTAGGTTCATAGGTATCGTGAGTCACAAGCTGGTTTATTAGAGTCTCGCAGATCGGTATGGAGACGTCTGTACTTATCTTCAGGAGGCTATAAAACTGTTAGGAACAATCATACTTCTTTGATTTCCTTGTCGTGCGAGTTATTGACATCAAATTCTAAAATTCTCTATTCTATTCTTTCTCACAGATGGTGAAGACCCGTACCGGAAGATCTGACAACCAGGCACCAGAGCCCCCTACCAGAGTCGCCAGAGGCTGGGGCGGGGTAGAGGAAGGCCACGCGGTGCATCCAGAGCACCTGAGCGAGTTGCGACAGAGGATCCCCAAGCAGCTCCAGTTGGAGGGCAGGCACCGGAGGTCTCTATTGTTGCACCAACCCTCCAGGAGACTCTAGCCCAGTTCATGAGCATGTTCAGTGATTGGTTCCAACCCTACACCACTATAAAGTAGCGAAGAGTGGTCGATGGAGTTTTACCCGATAGATCGGAATCGATATCCATAGGGAGTTAATATTGGTTGGGAGTTGGGTCTCGACCTAATCTAGTTGCGCGTATTGTTTCTAATTACACTTCTAACCATGATTGGCATTGTTTCTATTTTAATTTTAATGCTATTGATTGCTGAAAATAATCTAAGTACAATGTTTTTGTGAGAGTTTTTCAAGTGATAAAAGGGCACTGGGGAAGTGACTTACACCTAGGTGAGTATCTAATGGGGTCGAGAATCTAGGACTAGCTTGTTATGATTGGGGTCGTGATATAACCTTCACACATAAATAGTCACTCAATACCTCTCGGTAATTTGAGTGACTTTGCCCGATTTGGCTTTCTCAAGCCCAAATGGGTGTTCAAGCAATGAAAGTGAAATTGGCTCAAGTCGGTTATTACTATCTCTAGGTTTAACCCTTTAATTGGGACTATCAATCTCTTGAATTCACCCCAATTCCTTGTTAACCTATTTTTCCTAGACTTGGGCCCTATTTCTCAAGAAGAGCCTAAGTCAAAAAGGCATGAAGCAGTGTTTCCAACCACCAATTCTACAGCTAAAGCACGAAATCAACTAAATATCACTAACCCATAAACAATTAAGCCCTAAAATTGAAGACCCATTAAATATCCACACTAGGGTTGGGTCACAACCCTAGTTATGGGGTCTAGCTACTGATAATAATGGTAGAAATCAAAGACAGAGATGGAATATAAGCCATAAAATCCAAATACAAGACAAAAATCTAAAGATAGAAGCTAAATCTACTCTAAAATTACTCAAAAAGGTAAAGCTCAGTCGTTCACGTGCTCCCTAATACAAAACTTCCCCTAAAATTTTCAAAAGATCTTTTTATACACAACTAAAATTTCTGGACAAAAATGCCCCTACGGAGGTTTCGCTGACCGCAAAATATTAGGCGCGTCGGCGCTTGGACTTTCGCGGCCGTGCAATAACGAGCGCGGACCGCGTTTCTTTAAATCTCTGCTTGGGTTGGATTGGTTTTCCCGGACCGCGTAAATTCATTCGCGTCCGCGTTTGCTTCAGTTGCGACCACGTTCCTCAGTTAAGCTTTACTTCCAAAGTCTCTGAACCTATTATCACGCTCCCAGCAGAATTTCAACCGCGTCCGCATCTGGTAACTTCAGATCCGTGTAATTTAGACGTGGGTCGCGTTCTTCATTTTAACCTTCATTGCAAGGACTCTGAATCTCGAACATCGCTGTCAGCGTAAATCCCATCGTAGTCACGCCAAAGATTTTGCGACCGCGCTTTTATAGTGCGGTCAGCGGTGGTGTTTTCTCTGAAATGCACCTTCTCTGAACCTCAATATCGCGGAACGCATAATAATACCTGCCTCAGCGGTGAACCCTACGTGGCCGCGCTTTTCCATCGCGGTCAGCGGTCCAATCCCAACCTTTGGTTTGTGCAAGTTTGACTCCCTCATGAGCTTATTTTGGCTTCTTTACCTCATTTTGACCAAACCCTGCAAGCAAGCACATTAAGTTAGTTTTCGGGAATACCTTTAGCATTTTTGACCTAAAACCTAAGCAAAAGAGAGCAAATAATAGGCTAAAATCCCTAGTTATCAACTCCCCCAAACTTAAGTTTTTGCTTGTCCTCAAGAAAACAAGGTAATTCCCACCTCCACAAGAAAAAGAAAGAAAAATTTCAGCTTTCCTAAGGTGACTTCATCAAGCATCAATTGGGACTAACAATTACCCTCAACACAAATGCATTACCAACAATATTATACTATGACTTCTTGAGTTTCATAGGTCTAATCTGACACAGGAGCATCAAGAGTTGACTCAATTCATCAAGGAAGCTCGCTCTCTCACGTGGGTCATTGTGGATCCCAAACTCCTTCTCATATACTCTCAATGAGCTAATCTCACCTTATAGAATGTGACACTCAAAACCGTGATTGTAAACAAGTGCGCTCATCATTCTCAAAAGAATGTCACAAGTCCGGCTCTAAGTACCATAGGATTGCTCCTCATGTAAATCACCACTAATGTAAGCTAACTCAACTTTGAATTCTACAAGGCTTTAGCAGGATGTAATGAAGGCTTTATTGCATCAAGATAGGCCATTATGAACTATGATGGTATCATCTTTCCTTAAGCACTCTATTTTCTCAATTCGGCTCATGCTTTCTTGACTCTTTGAGTCATTTTCTTCTTCCTTGGGGAACTAGAGAGACACATTGTCACTCTTTCTTCTATATGACGATCATTTTTCTCCTTTCCTCATAATTCCAAGCCTTTCAACATTGTTTTCTTGAATACTTTCGACCTTTACTTTTCTTTTGTCATGCTTCTTTTTGGATTTTCATCCTTATCTTTGCCTTTCCTTTTCATCAATTCTTTTTGTTCTTTGAACCTTTCATCTCTTTGAAATTCCTGGTCTCTCCCCCAAACTTATGTTTTTGTCTATTGTTCATCATGAATGCTAAGGAAAGATTGGGTGTCAAGAGAGGGTCATTATAAAACGGATGAGGGCTTGTAATGTGGTTATTGAATGAAAAAGGCTTAGGCCCAAAGGGGTTGACTAAGGATATCATAATGGTGGGATATGGAAGATTTCAAAGTTCAAATAGGACCAAGGAGAGCCTATAATCACTTCTCAAGTCGAGCTACACTTAGAATATCCCCTAGAAAAACATTTGGGGCAAGTTCTAGACTTGTTGGCACGGGACTTGGACTTACAATTCAAACCTCACCTCTCAAGCTACTGGATTGTTATAGAGAATAAAGTCGAGGGCCCACAACAACCCTAGCTGAGATTGATGATCACAGATGGCTCACGAAAACCACTTGATGATAGTTTTGGTCAAGTCAAGATTCTAAAGGTCACAATTAGAGCTAATCTCGTCAAAAACTTGTCTTTAACCATGAGGTCGAAGGTAAATGTGTTAGTGCCAAGTAAAACTTACTTGAGACACTTTTATTCATTACTACTACATATCAAAACAAAAAGAAAAATAGACTCAATCCCTTAAGAAGGTTGTCATGCCATCCATCGTTGGGAAGAGCCACCCGGTTCACACAAATTCCACCTTTGGGAAGAACCGTGGCATTAAGAAAACCAAAGGCTTATTGATCACGAAAAAAAATGTAAAAAGAAGCTACAAATTCAATAAGAAGCTACTAAAGGAAATAAGAAGCTAAGCTATTAAGGAAAATTACAAAAGAAGATATAAAGTAAAATACGGAAAGTAAAATGAATATGTACAATAGGGGATTGAAACGAATATACACAAAATGGGGATGAATATATACATGGAATGATAAAGTTATATACAAACCAAAAGTGAAAAATAACGAAAAATGAAAGTACGATAAGTAAAAAAATAAATAAAGAAAAATAGTATCAGAGTTATTACAAACCAGTCATCAAAATCATCATATCAAAATAGAACCACCCCCCAAATACAAATTAGCATTGCTCTCAATGCTAAAAGCAAAAATAGAATAGGGGAGGGATAGAGAGTAAAGAAAACTCCCTATGAGGTCTCTGTCTGCATGGGGTCCCTGGCGGGGTCCTGTGGCTGTCCGACTCATCACCTCCCTCAGCATCCTCCAGCTCAATCTCCAAGTCCTCAGTTTGGGGTATCACCACTCTCCTCACCGGCTCTTTGTCAGCCTCCTGCTCTGGTATCTATGTTGTATGTGTTGTTTGTGTTGCAGGGGTAGTATCTCCCACAAGGAGATCCAGAGGAATGTCTCCAGCGGAAGTAAGTTTCTCCACCTCCTTCTTTAAATGCTCTTGACATTTCTTCACCTTCCTTACCTGTTTTCCCAGCTCCCTAATCACCTTCTCATGAGTACCTAAAGTCTCCAGAATTTTCTTCTGGTTGCCAAGGATCGTCTTCAATGATTCCTCTACTAATGGAGGCATCTGGAGCTGTGCTGGAGCTGCTTGAGCTGTGACTGCACTGGATAAGGAAGATATCTTTGAAGTAGCTACCTGCATCTAGTTGTTGATGCTGACCAAAGTCTGATTTACCCTCAGTGCAGTCTGAGGGTAAGCTGATAAAGAGAGCACAGAAGGCGGGATAGAGGCAGATGACTCTGAAGGTGGATGTGGCATGGCAACAGATGAACCCTAGGTTATGGAAGGCTCGGACCCAGCGGCCTCTACCCCTGGATCTTCAGACTGGCCAGTGGAGGTAGTGGCTTTTCCCTTGGATTTGGGGTTGTCTGGACCCTGAAGGCTGTAACAGGAGAAGGGCCTTGCTTCACTTTCATATCAAAGTCCCTCCCTTCTACATCCTGGTCCTCTAAATACATGGTGAGGAAGTTTGGGTAGGGGTATGATCTTTCATCCTTCTCGATAGCTCTGGTTACTCTGGCCATAATGTTTCCCATATTTATCGGGAACCCGGCCATGATGGAAGCCACAATAAGTGCCCTAGAGATCGGGAGATCACTATCATGCTGAGAGGGGTCTATCCGGCTGCACACAAAGGTGGACCACCCTTTTGCTTCAAAGTTCAGGGTGTTCCTAAGAATTAGCACCCCCGGTGTCAGCCAAGCTGGAGTAGTCCCAAGAATGGCTATCACTGATGCAAACCATGGACGGGCTAACTCACCCATCCACCTTCTCCAAATAAAGTAACTCATCCACATCGTCAAACCCAGCATATCCATTCAGTGTCTGGCCATCAAATTTGATCTTCTTGTTCCATACCTTGGTCACATAGGAGCCCTTTTTGATGTGGGCGACATTAGCATAGAATTCCTTGACCATGTACTCATTGGCCTCCGGTATCTTGCTAGTGAAAAACTTCCACCCACTCTTTCATTGAACTGCCTCTTCACATTGGGGTTGTGGGGTAGAATATCTCTCTCAATGAAATCCCTCTCAAGCGTGAGTGACCTTTGAGTCCACCATTCTCGGAACTTGTGGTAGGCTTTCTCGCTGACGAATCTGTCTTGCCACACTACCGAGTTCCTTGATCTCACCAAACTCCCATCCCGGGTGTCACCACCTCTCCCGTCATCCGGGACATCCTCGTCACTATCAACATTAACTAGGGTCGATGTGGAGGCTGGAGTTGCAGCAGTTGGGGCAGGTGGTGTCGGAGTCTCACTACCTCCTTCTGATCTATCAGACGACTCAGACAAGGAGGTAGATTCATTGACGAGGTGGAGGGGCTGGGATTGTGCCTCTTGTTGTGTTTGGGCAGCTTCCCCCTCAGAAATCTCCCGGGAGGGGACAATACTTACACCAACATGAACGCGAACAGTGAAATGTGGATCGCGGTCTGCCGAATTTAAATACTACAGGAACCGATGAATGGTATACAACCTAGGGTTTTAACTTATCAACAATTTTGGCAATTAACTAGCAAATTGACCAATCACATCCACCATTAGGCATGAAAATCAATTGCCCATTAAGTTTTAACATCAGTTAAGCATGACTTTGATCCTTGGCATGTATTAACCCTAATTAGAAAGAAAAAGTGAAACTAACTAAAAAGAAAAAGAAAGAACTATAATTAATACAAGGAATCTAGCATACCAACTGTGGGAATTGAAGTAGAGACTTGACTCTTGATTAGTACGATGAGAGTGAAGATCAAAGAGTAGAAGATGAACAGTGTTGTGTTGCTTTGAGAAGTGGGTGTTCGAAAAGTGTAAAAGGAGATGAGTCCGTCTATTTATACTTAAAGTAGAAGGACCCACCGATTACCTGAGCGCGGTCCGCGCTCTTACCTTTTTGAAGAGTTGTTGTTTGACCAACTCCGCTGAGAGCGGAAAAATAGGCGCGACCGCGAATGTGCACTTCTGACCGTGAAATAACCACCACGAACGCTGATTCAACTTCACAGAGTTGATAATCTGGACTTTTCAAGTCCGCGTCCGCTGCACAATTACGCCCCCGCGAAAAAGCTCCCGCTGACCGCGAAATTTTGAGTGCGGTCAGTGTAATTCCCATCCTTAGCCAAATTTTTCCAGCAACAGTCGTGCACTGCAAAAGCAATTCTACACCAATCTCACAACCAGTTAGTTCAAAATAGAGCCTAATCTAAGGAGAAATGAAAAAGAAAGAAAAAACATTTGGGTTTCCTCCCAAGAAGCACATGATTTAACATTGCGGCACGACGCAGGTTACCATCATCATTGGAACTTGATCAAGGCCACCACGTGTCTGTCAGCAAACTTGGCCAAGTAATGCTTCACTCGGTGCCCATTAACCTGGAAGAGTTCACCATTTTTGTTATTCAAGTCAAGAGCACCAAAAGGTGTTATATGCACTACTTCAAAGGGGCCACTCCATTTGGACTTAAGATTTCCCGGAAACAGACGTAACCGGGAGTTGAAGAGAAGGACCAAATCACCCTCCTTGGATTTCTTGTTTCAGGCATATTTGTCATGCAAGTATTTCATCTTCTCCTTGTACAATGATGAGCTTGAGTAGGTATGAAATCAGAACTCATCTAGCTCATTGAGTTGTTCCACCCGGAGATTTGCTGCAACATCCCACTCAAGATTTAACCTCTTCAAGGCCCACATGGCTTTATTTTCTAGCTCAATCGGCAAATGGAACGCTTTCCCAAAAACCAAACGGTATGGAGACATACCGATTGGAGTCTTAAATGCAGTCCCATAAGCCCACAATGCATCATCGAGCTTCCGTGACCAATCTGTTCTATTTGCATTCACAGTTTTAGACAATATGATTTTGATTTCCCTATTTGAGACCTTCACTTGTCCACTAGCTTGGGGGTGATAGGGAGTTGACACCTTGTGATTGACACCGTACTTTGAAAGCAAAGTGTCAAATGCCATATTGCATAAATGAGACCCCCCATCACTGATGATTGCTCTAGGAGTACCAAACCATGTGAAGATGTTTTTCTTTAGGAACTCCACCACACTCCGGGCTTCGTTGTTGGTCAAAGCCACGGCTTCAACCCACTTGGAAACATAATCAACCGCCACCGGAATGTAAGTGTTTTCACACGAACTCACAAAAGGTCCCATGAAGTCTATGCCCCACACGTCAAAAATGTCAACTTCAAGAATAGTGGTGAGAGGCATTTCATCCTTCTTTGATATTCCCCCAGCTCTCTTACATTCATCACATCTCTTGACAAGCTCACTTGCATCTCTATACAGGGTCCAATAAAAACCACATCTAAGAACCTTGGAAGCAGTTCTATCCCCACCGTGATGACCACCGTAGGGCGAGGAATGACAAGCATTGAGTATACTCATTTGCTCCTCCTCTGGGACACATCTACGAATCACCCCGTCATTGCAAATCTTGAACAAATAGGGCTCATCCCAATAATAGTCCAAAATATCCCGTTTGAGTTTCTTCATTTGGTTAGAAGAGAGCTCACACGAGACAATGCTGGTAACAAGGAAATTGGCAACATCCGCGAACCAAGGCATACCATTCAAAGAAACCGAGAGGAATTTCTCATCCGGGAATGCATCATTAATTTCAAGACCATCTTTGGGCCTCCCTTCCTCTTCTAAACGGGACAAATGATCCGCTACCTAATTTGCACTTCGTTTTCTATCAATGATTTCGAGGTCAAACTCTTGAAGAAACAAAACTCATCTCATCAATCTAGCTTTCGAGTCCTTCTTGGTCATCAAGTAACAGAGTGTCGCATGATCGGTGTGAACAATCACTTTGGCACCCATGATATAAGGCCTAAACTTCTCCATGGCGAACACAATTGCTAACGATTCTTTCTCCGTCACTGTATAATTAACTTGAGCATCATTCATCGTTTTGCTTTCATAGTACACCGGATTAAATATCTTGTTCACCCTTTTCCCCAAAACCGCTCCTACCGCAACGTCACTTGCGTCGCACATAAGCTCAAAGGGTGAGCTCCAATTGGGTGCGGTAATGATTGGAGTGGTTGTCAATTTATACTTCAAGAGATGAAAAGCCTTCATGCACTCTTCATTGAACTCAAACTTTGCATCCTTTTCTAGAAGCTTTCACAAGGGATTCACCACTTTGGAGAAGTCTTTGATGAACCTTTGGTAGAACCCCGTGTGCCCAAGAAAGCTCTGAACTCCCTTGATGGAAGTAGGAGGAGGTAGCTTTGAAATCACTTCTATCTTCGCCTTGTCCACTTTGATTCCATTCTTTGAGATCTTATGGCCGAGGACAATGCCCTCCTCGACCATAAAGTGGCATCTTTCCCAATTAAGCACAAGATTTGTCTCTTCACATTGGGCTAACACCTTGTCAAGATTTTCCAACATTCTTCAAATGAGTCCCCAACAACACTAAAATCATCCATAAATACTTCCAGGAAGTCCTCCACCATGTTTGTAAATATTGCCATCATGCACTGCTGAAAGGTAGCGGGTGCATTGCACAAGCCAAAAGGCATCCGGGAGAATGCAAATGTTCCATACGGGCATGTGAAGGTAGTTTTCTCTTGGTCCTCTGGGGCTATGAGAATCTGGTTGTACCATGAGTACCCATCCAAAAAACAATAGTAGGCACGCCCTGCAAGTTTGTCTAACATTTGATCAAGAAAGGGAAAATGATCTTTTCAGGTCACTTTGCTCAACTTTCGGTAGTCCGTAAATACCCGCCATCCGGTCCTAGTAGGTATAAACTCATTTTTCTCATTTGTCACAACAGTCATACCCCCTTTTTCGGCACACACTGCACCGGTGAAGTCCATGCACTATCTGAAAGAGGATACACCACCCCTGCATCAAGCCATTTGATAATTTTCTTCTTGACGACCTCTTGCATAACCTCATTCAACCTTTGTTGATGTTCCACGGACGGTTTTGCATCATCCTCAAGTATAATTTTATGCATGCAAAAGGCGCCTATACCCCAAATGTCATCTATGGTCCATCCAATTGCCTTTTTCTTCTTTGAAGCACCTCAAGAGTGGAGTTTACCTGCACTTTGGTTAAGAAAGCAGAAAGAATAACATGTAATGTAGAAGATGGGCCTAAGAATTCATACTGAGGTGATAGGGAAGAGGCTTCAACTCTAATGTTGGTGGCTCCTCGATCGAGGGCTTTGTCGGTTGAGTCTTCCGGTTTTCCAAGTCCTAGGAGAGTTTACGGGGCCTGGAAGAGTAGGATCCCATTCCTTGCAAGGCATTTGCACATTCAACCAAGCCATCCCTTTCATCATCCTCATGGTTCAACAATACAACTCCCATAGGATCTTTCACATTGATCATGGCACTTGTGTCATCTACTATCACCTCCGTCAGAAGGTCCACAAAAGAGCAAACTTCATTACTATTTGACTGCCTCATCGATTTGCACACGTGGAATACAACCTTTTCATCGCCCACCCGGAAGGTGAACTACCCTGCTTCCACATCAACCAAATCCTTCCCTGTTGCTAGGAAAGGCCTTCCCAGTATTATAGGCACCTCATAGTCGACTTCGCAGTCGAGAATCACAAAATCAACAGGCAAAATAAACTTGTCGACCCGTACAAGAACATCATCAATAATACCAAAGGTCCTCTTCATTTTTCTATCCGCCATTTGCAATATCATTGAAGTAGATCTCGGTTGACCAATACCCAAAGTCTTGAATACGGAGTAAGCACCATATTTGTACTTGCTCCCAAATCACACATGGCCTTTGCAAAATCCGCACTCCCAATGGTACAAGGAATTGTAAATGCGCCGGGATCTTCGAGATTTGGAGCCATAAAGTGCACAATTGCACTAACTTGATGAGTCATTTTGATGGTCTCACAATCCATAAATCTCTTTTTAGTTACCAAGTCTTTCATAAACTTGGCGTATCCCTGCATTTGCTCAAGAGCTTCCACCAAGGGCATATTGATTGACAAGTTTTTCATCATCTCAATTAACTTCTTGAATTGGTTTTCATTCTTTTTCTTTGCAAGTCTTTGAGGATAAGGTGGAGGAGGCCTTGGCAAAGGAGCCTTGGCTTTTGGCACTACTGTTTTCGGTATGTCTATCAGGTGTTCCCTAGACGGGTTCCCGTCATGTTGATTCTCCTCTTCGTTGTCATAAATATCGATCCTCACTTCCTCATTCACATTATATTCACTCACTTGCTCATAAACTATGGGATCATTATCATTTTTCAACACAACGTCATCACTCATAACTTTTTTTTGATTGGAGGTACTTGCTTCACAACCTCTACCGCTCCTAGTGGTCACCGCCATGGCATGGCCTATATTGTTCCCGCCCATCATGTTACTACCATGTCACTTGGTAGAGCCCCCTTAGGGCGAGTGTTCAATGCTTGCGAGATTTTACCTATTTGTACTTCTAGGTTGCAGATGGAAATAGTATGGGAGGCAACTTGAGCATCAGAATCGACATTCCTTTCCATCATTTGTTTAAACATACTCTCTATCCTCCCCATCTCATTGAAGAACTTTTCCCTTGAGATTGATATGGAGGTGTATTGTTGGGTTGTTGAAGCATCGGGGGACTTTAAAAGCCCGACTCTCGATTTTGACTTCCTCCCCAATTGATGTTGTTGTTGCCATTCCTATTGCTATTGTTGTTTCCTTGATTCCCCTAGTTTTGGTTATTGTTCCCACAATTGTTAGAGTTGTTGTTATTGCCATTGTTCCAATTCTCTTGGCCTTGATTTCCCCAGTCTTGGTTATTCCCTTGCGATCTCCATTGTTGATTTGGAGCATTGCTCTGTTGTCCTTGATTGTTGTTTGCATACAAAACTTTCTCGCTTTGGTCATCATAAGAATCTTCTTGGTTGAAACAACGTTGTCTCCTCTTGTTGACCATTAGATTCACCCCTTCCATTGCATTTACTTGCTTTGGTCCCTGAATCTGCTGAAGCTGTGCTTTGGCTAACTGGTTCATAGTAGTTGTCAACTCAGCTATGGCTTGTCCGTGGTCTTGAAGTTCCTTTTGAAAATTGATTACATTCGGGTCACCTTGGGGAACATTTTCCCGACTCTGCCAAGCTCAAGAAGTGTCAGCCATTTCATCAAGTATGTCACAAGCCTCGTCATAAGGCAGCTTCATATAATTTTCCCCTGCTAGCTGGTTTAACACACATTGGTTGTTCGTGTTTATACCCCGATAGAATATCTGTTGGATCATTGCTTCAGTCATGTCATTATTGGGGCTTTCCTTGACCATAGTTCTATATCTCTCCAAGATTTCATGAAGGGGTTCATTAGGTTCCTATTTGAAGGCTAAGATCTCATCCCTTAATGCTTCCATATGACCCGGTAAAAAAAACTTGGATATAAACTTATCCGCCAACTCATCCCACCTAGTGATGGAATGGTTGGGGATCCTTTCGAGCCAGTCCAAAGCTTTCCTTATAATTTAAAAAGGGAACAATCTCCATCTTAATGCATCCTCCGACACGTTTGTCGGTTTGCTTCCCCAACATGTATCTACAAAACCCTTTAGATGTTTATATGCATTCTGATTGGGAGTGCCAGTGAAGAACCCTCTTTGCTCCAATAAGGTCAACATAACATTTGTAATCTGGAAATTGCCCGCCCGAATTCTGGGTGGGACAATCGCACTGGCGTAACCTTCATTGGGAAGCACCCGATGTGCTGCCCTTGGAGGAGGCGATGGAGGGTATGGAATATTGTCATTGGTCTGGCGGCCTCTTCTTTGAGCTTGAGGTACTAGATACACCTCATCCTCACCATTATCATCTACCTCCTCCCCCGGAAGAATATTGCCGAGAGGATCAACCATTTTGTACCTAAAGGGATTAACACACAAAAGTTAGTAAAATAGAAGAAAATAAAAACTAGACACACAACTAGTCAGATAGATAGCCAAAACCGTTTAACTCCCCAGCAACGGCGCCAAAAAGTGATCGGTTCCCAGCCCTACACCACTATAAAGTAGTGAGTAGTGGTCGATGCAGTTTTACCCGAAAGGTCGGGATCGATATCCACAGGGAGTTAATATTGGTTGGGAGTTGGGTTTCTACCTAATCTAACTGCGCGTGTTGTTTCTAATTACACTTCTAACCATGATTGGGATTGTTTCTATTCTAATTTCAATGCTATTGATTGCTGAAAATAATCTAAGTACAATGTTTTTGTGAGAGTTTTTCAAGTGATAAAAAGGCACTAGGGAAGTGACTTACACCTAGGTGAGTATCTAATGGGGTCGAGAATCTAGGACTAGCTTGTTATGGTTGGGGTCGTGATATAACCTTCATACATAAATACTCTCTATACCTCTCAGTAATTTGAGTGACTTCGCGCGATTTGGCTTTCTCAAGCCCAAATGGGTGTTCAAGCAATGCAAGTGAAATTGTCTTAAGTCGGGTATTACTATCTCTAGGTTTAATCTTTTAATTGGGGCTATCAATCTCTTGAATTCACTCCAATTCCTTGTTAGCCTATTTTTCCGAGACTTGGGCCCTCTTTCTCAAGAAGAGCCTAAGTCAAAAAGGCATGAATCAATGTTTGCAACCATCAATTCTACAATTAAAGCATGAAATAAACTAAATAATACTAACCCATACACAATTAAGCCCTAAAATTGAAGACCTAAATACCCACACTAGGGTTGGATCACAACCCTAGCTATGTGGTCTAGACACTCATAATAATGATGGAAATCAAAGATGGAGATGGAATATAAGCCATAAAATCCAAATACAAGACAAAAATCTAAAGATAGAAGCTAAAACTACTCAAAAAGGTAAAGCTCAGCCTTTCACGTGCTCCCTAATACAAAACGTCCCCTAAAAATGTCAAAAAGATCTATTTATACACAGCTAAAATTTCTGGACAAAAATGCCCCTACGGAGGTTTCGCTGACCGCAAAATATTAGGCGCGTCGGCGCTTGTACTTCCGCGGCCGCGCAATAACGAGCACGAACCGTGTTTCTTCAGATTTGGGCTTGGGTTGGATTGGGTTTTGCGGACTGCGTAAATTCATTCGCGTCCTCGTTGTCTTCGTCGTGGCCGCGTATTTTGTTCGCAAACCGCGTTCCTCAGTTAAGCTTTACTTGCAAAGTCTCTGAACCTCTTATCACGCTCCTAGAGAAATTTCAACCGCGTTCGCGTCTGGTAACTTCGCGGCCGCATAATTTAGACGCGGGCCGCGTTCTTCATTTGAACCCAGATTGCAAGGCCTTTGAATCTCGAACATCGCTGTCAGCATAAATCCCATCGCGACCGCGCCAAAGATTTTGCGACCACGCTTTTATAGTGCGGTTAGCGGTGGTGTTTGCTCTAAAATACACCTTCTCTGAACCTCAATATCGCGGACCGCATAATAATACCCGCCTCAGCGGTAAACCCTACGCTGCCGCGCTTTTCCATCGCGGTCAGCAGTCCAGTCCCAACCTTTGGTTTGTGCAAGTTTGACTCCCTCATGATCTTATTTTGGCTTCTTTGCCTAATTTTGACCAAACCCTACAAGCAAGCACATTAAGTTAGTTTTCGGGAATACCTTTAGCATTTTTGACCTAAAACCTAAGCAAAAGAGAGTAAATAATAGGCTAAAATCCCTAGTTATCATTCAGCACCTTAGCTCAGGCTGGATTGATCCCACTAGCTCCCGCCCTATCTAAGGCCGGGGGAGGAGCACAAACTCCCGTAGCCCGTACTCCTAAGCAGTGGGTCCAAATTGATCAGGCCCCAATAGTTTATTGCTATGCCGCTAGTAGCTCCGGTTCAGCATGAGACCAGGGCAGCTGCTTCTGAGGCAGAGCAACTCAAACTTGAGAGGTACAAGAAGTACCACCCACCTACTTCAGCGGATTAGCTTCAGATGATGCTCATGGTTTTCTGGAGGAGTGTCATCGTATTCTCCGTACTATGGGCATACCGGAGACGAGTGGGGTTTCTTTCACCATTTCCAGTAGTCCGGACGAGGCAGCCTTCCTCACATGGACTCAATTCTCGGATATGTTTTTGAGAGAGTATGTTCCTTAGATACTCATGGATGCATGGTGCGCAGAGTTTGAGCAGCATGACTGTGTCAAAATATGCAATCTGTTTCAGTGAGTTGGCTGACATGCACCGGCCTTGGTTGTCACCGTTCGGGAGAGGGTTCGTCGCTTCGTTGAGCGACTCCACCCCGGTATTAGGACTAGTATGGCCAGGGAGTTGGAGATGGATATCTTTTATCAGCAGGTTGTGGGAATTTCCAGGAGAGTGCATGCTTGCCCGGGATAGAGAGGAGAGAGAGGCCAAGAGGTCTCGAGAGACTGGTTATTATTCTGGAGCTCGTGCCCCAGCAACTCGCCATGGTAGGTGTTATGTGAGTTGCCTTGTTCATTCAGCTCTTCAAGCCGCCAGTGGTGTTCTAGCTCCTTCCCGCCCCCAGAAGCCCTATTATGCTCCACCAGTATCCAGTGTGCCTCCTGCTCGAGGTGTTATTAGCGGCCTGTCCAGCAGACCTGGCCTGAGCCAGTCACAACAATCGCGTCCTCCGATGGGTTGTTTTGAGGTGATACTCGCTACATGGTGAGGGATTGCCCCAGACTTAGAAGGGGTGCACCTCCACAGGTTTCTCAGCCACCACGTGCTCCATCGGGTCCTCCAGCAATGCTTCCAGCACCATCTGCCGCCCCACCTACTCAGCCAGCTCGAGGTGGAGGTCGGGGAGGTCGAGGTCACCCTAGAGGGGGAGGCGAGGCCGGGTATTATGCTCTTCCGGCTCGTTTAGAGGCAGTTGCTTCTGACACTGTGATAACTAAGGATTATACTACATTTTACACTCCTTCTTGAATTAGTTTTGGTTTAAATTGTATACAAAATGGTCTCAAAGGCTTACATGTTGCACTTGTTTGGTCAAAAAGGTGACAAATAGTCAAAACCAGCTCAAAAAGGAGTGAAACATGCACAAGTGCCAAGAACAAGTCCAAACACAATCCAACAGACCAGTGCGGTCCACAATGCATTTTGTACGGACCGCACTGCTGAGATTCTGAGAGGCTAATTTTGGAGCTAAAACAGTGCGCTCTGCAATGCATTTTGTGCAGACCGCACTACAGAGATTCAGAGAAGATGGAATTTTCGGAGATCAAGGCTAAAGAGCTCCGCACTCCATTTTGTGCGGACCGCACTAGGCCACCGCGGCCGCGGTGGCCAAATTCATAGAAGCAGATTTCAAAGCCTAGGAGCCTCTACGTGACCGCACTCCATTTTGTGTGGTCCGCGGTAACCCCGCAGGGGTATTTTTGTTCAGAAAATTCGGCCTAGTATAAATAGTTTCTTTTCTCATTTTTAGGAAGGCTTTTTTACTCTGAGATAAATAGGAGCTCATGAACGATAATTTTCAGTCATTTTGAGTAACTTTAGCAAGGTTTTATCATTGAAACTTCTAATTTTAGTTTGTAAATAAATTCTATGAGTAATTCTTCATCTATTTCTTTGTTTTCTTCTTTTATCATGGGTAGCTAAACCCATTAGCTAGGGTTGTGTCTCAACCCTAGTGTGGGTATTTGATAGGCCTTTGATTTAAGGCCTAGATGTTTATGTGTAATTGATATTTGGACTGATTTGTGTTTTCTATGTTAAATTAGTGGTTGCAAACACTAATTAGTGCCTATTTGACTTGGGCTCTTCTTGAGAAAGAGAATTTGAGTCTAGGAAAATCAGTCTAACAAGGAATTGGGATGTAATCAAGAGATTGATAGTCCCAATTAACGGGTTAAATCTAGAGATAGTAAAACCCTACTTGGGCCTAGATTGCTTGCACAATTGTTACACCCAATTGGACTTGAGAGAGTCAATTAGGGCAAAGTCACTCAAGTTACCGAGAGGTATAGAGTGGATAATTCCGTGCATTGGCCATATCACAATCCCCAACATAACGTCTTTGCCTTAGGTTTTAGCTCCCGTTAAGTATTCACCTAGGAGAAAGTCATAGCCCTAGTCCCTTTATACATTGAGAAAACAACCAAAAAGATATTAGTTAGTTAATTAGCAATTTCACTTAGTCTAAAATGTAGTTCAAGTATCAAACCAAGAGTATGAGAAGTGCAATTAAGAGCACAACGCACCGCTAGATCACTTAGGAACTCAACTCCCACAATCGTAACTCCCTGTGGATACGATCCCGACCCGTTCGGGTAAAAGCTGCATCGACCCTCACCTTGCTACTCTCTAGTGGTGTAGGTAGGTGCCGATCACTTTTTGGCGTCATTGCCGGGGAGTTATACGGTGTTGATTATCTACGTGAATAGTGGTGTTAAGTGTTTTTCTTTCCTTCTTCTATTAACGTGTGTGTTGAATCAATTCAGGTTCTAGTGGCGGATCCTTTGGGAAACATTATTCCGGGGAAGGAGGTGTATGAAAATGGAGAAGATGAACTAAACCAAGTACCACCTCCTAGACGGGGCCGACATGACAATATTAATGAGGATATTCCAGACCCTCTCCCGCCTCCACATCCGAGAGTTGCCCCTCGGGTACTTCTAAACGAGGGGTACGCGAGCGCTATGATCCCGCCTATGATCTGGGCGGGGAACTTCCAAATCACAAAAGTGATGCTGATACTCTTGGAGCAGCGGGGCTATTTCACCGGAGCCACCCACCAAAATGCTTACAAGCATCTGAAGGGCTTCGTAGATACATGCTGGGGAAGTAAGCAGACGAATGTCTCAGAAGATGCCTTGAGTCTTCGGTTATTTCCCTTGTCTCTTCGAGGGAAGGCACTTGATTGGCTCGAGAGACTTCCTAAACACTCCATATCTACATGGGACGATCTAGCAGACAAGTTCATTGCAAAATTCTTCTCTCCTAATCACATGGAAACGCTTAGAGATGAAATATTGGCTTTCAAACAAGAGCCAAATGAGCCTTTGCATGAGATTTGGGAGCGCTACCGGACCATGGTAAAGGAGTGTCCAAACAATGACATGACTGAGGCCATGATACAACAGACCTTCTACAGAGGCATAAATATCACCAATCAGTGTGTGGTCAATCAGTTGGCTGGAGGAAACTTCATGAAGCTACCATACAATGAGGCATGTGATGTCTTAGATGAAATGGCTGACACTTCGTCAGCATGGCAAAGTAGAGAAAATGTGCCTCAGGGTGATTCAGGTGTTAATGGTCTTCACAAAGAACTTCAAGAACATGGGCAAGCAATTTCCGAGCTCACTACCACTATGAATCAACTTGCCAAGGCACAACTTCAACAATTACAAGGGCCGAAGCAAGTAAATGCCATGGATGGAGTGAATGTTATGGTGAACAAGAGAAGACCTCGGGGAAATCCAATGCAAAACAACAATGTTCAAGGTGACCAAGGATCAAATGGGTATAGTCAAGAAGAGTCACATGATGATCAAGATGAGGATGTCATGTATGCTAATAATTACCAAGGTCAAGGGAAAAACCAAGGCAACAATCAAAATTGGAGCAATCAAAGGCAACACAATTGGAACAATAACAACAACTCAAGCAATTGGGGGAACAACAATTCAAGCAATTGGGGAAACAACAATGATAACAATTGGAGTGGAGGCAATAATAACAACAATTGGGGTGGAAACGGTAACCGGGGGTAGGGCTTTCAAAGGCCCCCGATGTACCAACAACCCAACAATCCACCCCCCCCCCCCTATAAAGATCAAGGTCAAAGCTCCTCAAGTAATGACATGGAAAGAATTGAACAAATGTTCAAGCAAATGATGGAGCGCAATGCGGACTCCAATGCTCAATTGGCCTCCCACAACACCTCCATTAGAAATCTTGAAGTCCAAATGAGCCAAATTTCCCACGCCTTGAACACACGCCCAAAGGGAGCACTACCAAGTGATATGGTGGTGAACCCCAAGGGTGGGAACAATAACAACAATATCGGTCACGCCATGGCGGTGACTACAAGAAGTGGAAGAGGCGGTGAGGCTAGTTCTTCAAAACAAAAGAGAATTGTTGGTGATGATGATGGATTTACAAATGATGAGGTTCCGATTAAGGTTGAGAAAGTGGTGGAAGAGCCGACAACTAGTGAGGTAAGGATTGATATTCATGACCAAGGAGAGGAATTGCAAAGTGACGTGAACCCGTCTAGGGAACACGTAATTGACATGCCGGAACCGGTGGTCCCAAAAGCCAAGGCACCATTGCCTAGGCCTCCTCCTCCCTACCCTCAAAGGTTGGCAAAGCAAAAGCAAGAGAATCAATTCAAGAAATTTATCGACATGATGAAGGGCTTATCCATAAATGTTCAGTTGGTTGAAGCTTTAGAGCAAATGCCCGGGTATGCCAAGTTTATGAAGGACTTGGTCACAAAGAAAAGTTCAATGGAGTGCGAAACTATAAAGATGACTCACCAAGTGAGTTCCATAGTGCATTCAATGGCACCCAAGCTTGAAGACCCCCGTGCATTCATTATTCTTTGTACAATTGGGAGTGCGTATTTCGCCAAAGCATTGTGTGACCTCGGAGCTAGCATAAATTTGATGTCATATTCGGTCTTTAAAACATTGGGGATTGGTCAACCTAGGGCTACTTCCATGCGTCTTCAAATGGCGGATCAATCTATGAAGCGGCCTTTAGGAATCATTGATAATGTTTTGGTGCAGGTTGACAAGTTCATTTTGCCCGTGGATTTTTTTATCTTGGATTGCGAAGTGGATTATGAAGTTCCTATCATCTTGGGAAGGCCCTTCCTTGAAAGGGAAGGCCTTAGTTGACGTGGAAGCCGGTGAGCTCACCTTCCGGGTGGGCGATGAAAAGGTTGTGTTCCACGTGTGCAAGTCAATGAAGCAACCCAATAGCACAGAAGTGTGTTCTTTCATGGACCCTGTCACCGAGGTCATTATTGATTAAACAAGCGCAATGATAAATGTTGAAGATCCCGTGGAGGCGGCTTTGTTGAACCATGATGATATTGTGGTGGATGGCTTGATCGAGAGTACCGATGCTCTATAAAGCATGTGTTCTTACTCATATGGTCCTCGAAAGTTATCCTTGGATTTGGAGAATCGGAGAACCCCTCCGACAAAGCCTGCAATTGAAGAGCCACCTACATGGGAGTTGAAGTCACTTCCACCACACCTCAGGAGGAAGAAAGCCATAGTAGGGTCACTTAATGATATTCGAGGAATAAGCCCCGCAATTTGTATGCACAAAATCATTCTCGAGGATAGAGAAACGCCTTCCGTAGAACGTCAACGAAGGTTAAATGAAGCAATGCAAGAAGTCGTGAAGAAAGGAATAATCAAGTGGCCTTTTTTGGACCAAATGCCTGATAGACTTGCCCGGTTGAAGTGGTATTAGTTACACCCTCTAGAGATTTTTCGTGTGAATAGGCACCGGGTCAAGCAGTATCTTGATAAATTTGAAGATAGCCACGTGGTGGCTTTGATGAAACTCCTTTAAACTTGATAACATGCGTCGTGCCACGACGTTAAATCAGGTGCTTCTTAGGAGGAAACCCATATGTTTTTCTTTTTCTTTTTCTTTGATTTTCTTTGTAGTATAGGATTTGTTTTTGGACTAACTGGTTGTGGGATGTTGTAGGATTGTTTTGATGCAGTGCACAGGACTAAGTTGGAAAAATGAGCTCTCTGAAGTTTGCACTGCGGCCGCAATGCAATTTTGTGCGGTCGCAAAGACCTTAGTGCGGGGGGAAAAAATTCCAATTCGGTCCGCAAAGAGATTTCACAAGAAAAGGGCTCTCTGAAGTTGCCACCGCAGCCGCACTGCGATTTTGTGCAGTCCGCGGTGGACCACTGCGGCCGCAATTGATTTTGTGCGGTCCGCAGTGGACATTTTCCCAGTTCCCAGAAAAACTGAGTACCGCGGACTGCGTTGATTTTGTGCGGTCCGCGGTGGGGTAAGTGAAGTGGGTCCCAGGCCATTTTCTATGAATAGGGCCTGAGGCCCTCATTTTACACTTTTCGCTCTTTGCACTCTCAACAGTAGAAATTACACTATTCATCACTCCTTTTCCCTTCAACTGATTCATCTCATTCATCTACACTTCATCCTACGTCTAGTAAGTTTAATTTTGTCTCCTTAACTTTTTATTTTTGTTATTTTCTTGATTAATTAGTTGTTTTTCTTCCTCTTTTTCCTCTTTTTCTTCCCTATTCCCTTAATCATGTGTAGGTTTTGTTTAACAGTGCTTGAATTAGGCCTAATTTAGTTAAATACACTGATTAAACACCTAGGGTATCAATAACATGTGAATTTAGACTTAAATTAGGCCGAAAAATTGAAACCCTAGGTTGGGACTTTGTGCGGTCCGCGATGAATTTTTGCGGACCGCGGTGCTTAATCTTCATAATAACTTCAGTTGAGGACCGCAGACCGCAATGCATTTTGTGCGGTCCGCGGTGCCTTAATGCGGACCGCAATGCATTTTGTGCGATCTGTGGTAACCATCTTCAGAGAGTGGGTAGTCTGAACCGCACCTCAGTGCGGACCGCGATGGGTTTTATGCGGTCCGCGGTGCTTTAGTGCGGACCACAATGCCATTTTGTGTAGTCCGCGGTGACATTCTTCAGAGAGTGGGTAGTCTGAACCCCACCTCAGTGCGGACCGCGATGGGTTTTATGCGGTCCGCGGTGCTTTAGTGCGGACCACAATGCCATTTTGTGTAGTCCGCGGTGACATTCTTCAGAGAGTGGGTAGTCTGAACCCCACCTCAGTGCGGACCGCGGTGCATTTTGTGCAGTCCGCGGTACCTTCTTTGCGGCCGCACATCATTTTGTGTGATCCGCCGTCTGCATATCCTGCAAGTTATCTTCAACTGTCTACAACATTATTCTCACTGATTCATGTGCTGCTTTGATACTAACAAGCTTAACTTGCAGAAAATGGTTCAATCAAGGGGCGGAGGTAGAAAACAACCCGGCAAGGGAGAGTCCTCCCGGGGGAGAGGAAAAGGAATGATTAAACTAACTCCCCAAGTTCGGAAAAGTATCAAAGAGACAAGAAAGACAATCAGAGCTTTGGATAGATTTGCTTCCATGTCGGGAAGTGAGTATGCGCCCTCCGGGGAAGAATCTGATTCAGGGTTCGTACCGGAGTTTGTCCCTAACTTTCCGGAGAGGTTCAGACTGACGAATACACCTCCGGACTCCCCTCCTGCCCAAGCATCAGCACAAAGATCTTCTGAGTCATCTGAGGGCTTAGCTGAGGGGAGTGCCCATGAATATTCTACCTCACCTACATCTTCATTATCCGGTGAGCACTCCGAAGAAGAAGAAGAAGGGGGTGAACCCCAAGTAGGGGGATTAGAGAGAACTAGAAAATCAGAAGCTTGGGAGGATAGGTTTGTGAGTGAACCTGCCTTTCACAAGTTCCGTGAGTGGTGGCCCGAGAGGAAATTGATACCAGAGAGAAAATTTATCACAAGGGGCCTCTTGCCCCACAACCCCAATGTGCTAAAACAGTTAAAAGATAGGAAATGATGGGACTACTTCAATTGCCAGGTGGTGGAGGCAAATGAGCACCTAGTCAAGGAGTTCTACACAAATGTTGCTTATGTCAAAAAGGTCTCCAAAGTGACTAAGGTGCGGAATCTGACCGTGATGTTCGATGGAAAATCTATCAATGATTACCTTGACTTAGATGAGGAGGATGAGACACTGTACTTGGAAAAGTTAAACTTGGGGGAGGATGACCATCCATGGCTAGCAGAGCATTTGGCAATCCCGGGCACCACTCTAGAATGGTTACAAGCAGGGGTAAAAATTCTGAGGCGCACCCTGAACTTTGAAGAAAAAGGGAGGGAGACATTTGTGTGTAGCAGGCTAGACCCCACTACTCACGAAAACTCCATTCCTCTCAGTCGAGCTGTACTTGTGGCCTCGATAATGGCAGGATTCACGGTCAACGTCGGGAATGTGATGTCTAGGGTGATTACAAGGGTGGTGAACGAAGGTGATAAATCCTACCCCTTCCCAAATTTCTTGACTATGCATTTTGAGGATCAAGGGGTAGAGGGTAGGAAGTTTGATGTGAAGGTAAATCCCATAGATCCTTTCTCCTGGTATAGCCTACAGGGTGATGACAACCCCAAGAGCAAGAACTTCAAAGGCAAATCCACTGTTCCCACTATTTCCACTAGCCAGTCTGAAGAGCCAGTGGTAGCAGTGGCCCCTACTCAGCCTACCTCATCCACCCCAGACATTTCTTCAGGATTCTACAGCCCCAGCCATTCCCACATCTGCTGCTTACCCACTGACTTCCCACCGATTGAGCTAGACCCTCGTCAGTATCAACAATTGGATGTAGGCAACTACTTCTAAGCTGTCTGTTCTTTCTACATCGGTGGCAGCCCAATCTACACCTCCACCGCCACAGGTCCCACAGTCAGTAGAAGACACTCTCAAGGAGCTTCTGGACAACCAGAAGAAAATCCTAGAGAACCAAAAGTTGATCCTGGATGTTGTTGGCACTCATGGAAAGGCACTGAAGAATCTGACAAAAGAGACAAAGAAGCTGAGAAAGACTCGTGCTTCCAAGGAGTCAGTGAAGAAGTTGAGAGATGAGGTGGATAAGATGAAGGCGGACCACTTGCCCCTGGACCTGCTATTGCATGACCCAGCTGCCCAGACCGAGCCGGAGCCATAGGTAGAGAGGCCACCAAAGCGAAAGAGGATGATGCCCCGCACTGTTGATGCTCTCATTGAGTTGGCGGACCCACAGGGAGAGTCTTCTACCCCGCCCAGATGCCAGCACAGGAGCAGCCCTAGAGTCTGACACAGTCCCAGGTCCTAGAGGAGACACAGGTTGCTGGGAGCAGTTCACAGGTTCCCGAGCAGTCCACAAACCCAGGGACCCATACTCAGGATCCTATGCAGACAGAGGGCCATTAGGGAGTTTTTTCTTTACTCTCTTCTTTTTGATTTTTGAGCTATTTTTGGTCAGTTAGCATTGAGGACAATGCTAGATTTCATTTGAGGGGGTAGCCCTAGCTGGATGATTGTATATATTTGACATTATTTTCTTTTTATTATGCTTTCTTTTTGCTTTCGGTATGTATATAATTTTACACTTCTAGCTTACTTTTCGTATTTTCGTCGGTCTATATATAATGTTACTTTCTCATGTATATATTCATTCCCCCTTTTGTATATTCGATTATTTCCCTCTTGTATATATTCATTCTACTTTCCGCATTTTTCCTTTCATAGCTTCTTATTTTATTTTCGTAGCTTCTTGTTTTGAGGTTTTTGCGTGCAATAAGCCTTTGATTTTCTTAATGCCACGGTTCTTTCCAAAGGTGGAATTTGTGTGAACCGGGTGGCTCTTCCCGAGGATGGATGGTGTGACAATCTTCTTAAGGGTTTGAGTCTGTTATTCTTTTTCTTTTTATGTAAATAGTAGCTAGTGAGTAAGAGTGCCTCATGCAAAGCTTCACTTGGGCCTAACACATTTTCCTTTGATCCTATGGTCAAAAACAAATTGTTGTGTATAGGATGGTGAAAATGGTGACCTTGAGACTCTTGTGTTGGCCGATAATCATCAAATGGTTTTTCGGGACCATTGTGTTGCTCAAATTTTAGCCAAGGTCGTTGTGGGCCCCCGACTCTGTTTCTTTAGAAATCCCATAGCTTGTGTGGTGAGAACATGAATCGCAAGTCCAAGTCACATGTCATTAGTCTAGAACTTGCCCTGAATGTTTGTCTAGACGAAATCCTAAGTGTAGTTTGACTCGAGATGTGATTATAGGCTCTCTTTGATCCGAACAATGACTCGAACATTTCCATAGCCTACCAATGACAATATCCCTCGTCAACCCTTTTGAGCCTTAAACCTTTTTCTTTCAAAAACCACGATACAAGCCTTTACCCGTTCAGACCCTCTCTTGGCACCCTTTCTTTCCTTAGCACAAGGCAAAAGCGTAAGTTTAGGGGAGAGACGAGGAATGCAACAAAGTGAAAAAGAAGGTACAAAATGAAGAAAAGGAAAGGCAATGAAAAAGAAAGAAAAATAAAAAAAAGCCAAAAAAAGAATGAACAATATAGAAGAAATAAAAGGGAATCAATGAAAGAAAAGAGATGAAAGGTTTGGAACGTTTAGAGAGGAGAAAAGGGTTTGAAACGAACAAGAAAGAGTGACAGTATGTCTCTCTAACCCCTCAGAAAGAGCTTAAGGACTCAAAAAGTCAAGAGAATGTGCGCAAAAGTAAAACAAATGAAGTGCTTAAGGGAAGATAGAACCCACCTAGATGAAAAATTTCCTACCTTGAACCAAAAGCCTTCACTATGTCTCCACAAAAGTCCTATATGATCTTGAGTTGAATGAAGCTTACATTAGTGGTGACTTACATAAGGGGCAAGCTTATGGTACTTAGAGCCGGACTTGAGACCTTTCCTTGAGAGAGATGATCGTGATTCCATCATCCTCGTTCTGAGTGCTACAATCTAAAAGTGAGGATTGCTTAGCGAGAGTTGAGGAGTATGAGTTTGGGTTCCACAATGACCAAAGTAGTAGAAAGAGTTTCCTTGATGGGTCGAGTCAACTCTTGATGCTCTTGTGTCACTCTAGATCCATGATATTTAAAAGGTCAAATGTTGTTAATGATTCATTTTAATTGAGGGCCATTGTTAGTCCCAATTGATGCTAGAAGAGGTTACCTTAGGGCAGCTGAATTTTCTTGGAGTTATTCTTAAGAGGTGGGGCTTATTTTGTTTGCTTGAGGACAAGAAAAAGCTTAAGTTTGGGGGAGTTGATAACTAATGATTATACTACATTTTACACTCCTTCTTGCTTTAGTTTTGGTTTAAATTGTATACAAAATGGTCCCAAAGGCTTACATGTTGAACTTGTTTGCAGGGTTTGGTCAAAAAGGTGACAAATAGTCAAAACTAGCTCAAAAAGGAGTGAAACATGCACAAGTGCCAAGAACAAGTCCAAACACAATCCAATAGACCAGTGCGATCCGCAATGCATTTTGTGCGGACCGCACTGCTGAGATTCAGAGAGGCTAATTTTGGAGCTAAACTAGTGCGGTCCGCAATGCATTGTGCGTGGACAGCACTACTGAGATTCAGAGAAGATGGAATTTTTGGAGATCAAGGCTAAAGAGGTTCGCACTCCATTTTGTGCGGACCGCACTAGGCCACCGCGGGCGCGGTTGATGAGTGGTGATTTTACCATCCGTTTTAGCCTCTTTTCGTTGGATTTTGCATCTTTCAATGATAACATGAGGTCGTTTATAGTGTATTGATCGAATTTCAGGGAAATGATGCCATGAAGTGATGGGTGTTGAATTGAAGTGGAGTTGAGCACAAATTGGTGAAAAAATGTACAAAATCTTCAGTGATTACGCACCTGCGGACTCTTGGCCGCTGGTGCGACCTCGCACTTGCGGAGTACTGAACGCACCTGCGAAAATAGCTCAATAGCACAACAGTCGCACCTGCGAAGTGGTTCACGCACCTGCGGAACCGCAGGTGCGGTATGTGGTCTGCATCTGCGGAATAAGAAAAAATCACCTGGAACACACCTGCGATTGGGTTTCCACTTATGTGGAACCGCACCTGCGAGGATTCTTCCGCAGGTGCGGCCAACAGGCATCAACACTTGACAGAAATGTAAAATCACATTTTCTCTTTCCCAACTCACATATACTCGACCTAGCAGATATTTTCTGCATCTTTTGGCATTGTAAAACATTGTTTTGTGTCTTGAAGACAAGGAAGAACAAGTATTGAAGCTAGATTTTGCACACACACTTGGGTTTTTAAGATTTCAATCTTGTGGTTAAGGTTTTCTTACCCATTTATATTTGTTTCTTCATTTCTTTGATTTGTATTGAATATTTAAGTGTGTAGTATTTATTTCCAACACTTGAATCTTGTTTATGGGATATTCATATTTAAAGTGTGGATTAAATACCTTGTTGTGCTTATGTACTGAATGATTTTTAGTTATTTATGAAGTGAGTTATTGTTACTTTAATTATTCTTGTTCTTTAATGTTTCCAAAAGGGATTAGCTAACCCTAGAACTCGCCATTAACTCCGAATTAATTTTGGAAAAGATAATTGGGGGTTGGGAAAGATTAATTAACAAGAACTTGGGCTTTAACCCTCATTTTATAGATTCTACCTAGCAAATAGGATTGAACTACTTGTATCCATATTCGGGTGTGCTTAATCTCTTAATTGGGTTAGAAATAATTCAATTAGCAAGTCTTGTTAGTCTTTGAAAAAAGCTAATTAAGAATTATTATTCGTGAATAATTAACATAAACTCGCTCATATTTGTAAAATCATGAAATACATTGGATCGTTACTTGAGTGTAATTCCCTATGAATTCATACTTGTTGCCATTGATAATTTTACTTGCTTGTAGGTTAGTTTATATTTTTGCAATTAGATATAAATATTTTCACAACAAAAATCTAAGTGTTTGGCACTGCGCGATAAGCGATAATTCTTTTACATTCCTAATCGCTCCACATTGTTCTCTGTGGGATTCGACCCTAACCTTGTTGGGTTACTATATTTGACATCGATCGCTTTACACTATTTTAAAGTGTAAATTTGAGCGTATCAAATTTTGGCGCCGTTGCCGGGGAACAATTGGCGTAATTTAGGTTGTTTGAGAAATAAGCATAAGTGCTTTGATCCGAACTTGTGAATATTTGTGTAATAATTTTTCTTGCTTAATTTCTTAATTTTTGATTTAAAACAATGGCATCATATAATGAGTATTGGTCGGATGGTAATTGTTCATACTTTGATGACCCTTGTCCTTATTGTGGAGGACCACACTCGTGGAAAAATTGTTTAAATTCTCCCGGGGATGGATTATGCGCACAATCTCAAACCCATGAGTGGAGTATTTGACATAGGTGTGGTTGCCAAAACGGTCATTGGTATGATTGTGTATATTTGTCCGTCCCTTCCCCAAGCCCTCACTATGATGATTCTACTTTTTGTGATGAAAGTTTTAGGGGTGAAGAAGTGGAGGAAATTGAGCATTGTAGAAATGGAGAGTTCAAGCTCATGTTGGAATGCTTACTTGAAGAAGGAAACCATGAGCAAAATGCCTTGGAAGAGCTTTTGGAGAATAGTCTCCAAAATGAATTGGCACTTGAAAGGTTGCACTCACAAATGGATGAAATGATTGAAGCTTCAAGGGTTCAAAAAGCCTTGAAGGTGAGTGATAGCCAAGAACCTTCCTTGGAGGTTGAAGTTGAAAACTCTTTCTTGGCACTTGAACAAAACCAAGAAGAACTCTCAAATGCTCAAAATGAGAGGATGATGCTTATGTTGGAGGCCATTCTTGAAAATGAGGAAAAGCACAACTTTGCACTCGAGGTCTTGAAACATGAAATGACTCAAAATTATGAGCACATCCGCACTTTGGAGGATCAAATGCAAGCATTGATGGAGGCTCATCATGCCTCTCAAGTTGAAAGTGTGGATGAAAGCCAAGAAGAGTCCAATTCCGAGGGTGAGAGTGAGCTTTACTTTAAGGAATCCAGACTTGAATATCCGCCAACCAACTCAATGAGTGTTAGTGATGCCGAGAACAATATGGAATTAGAGTCAACCGGGGTGATTAAAAATTTGGTTGAAATTGACTCTATTCCGGGGGGAAAAAGGATGTCAAAATCCGGAGAAATTTGCAAGTTGGAGGTTTGAAGGCACATTCCAAGCATTTTTCAACATTGGAGTTGTGTGGTGATACAGATGTTGAACTACACACATCAATGGAGTTGTGCGAGGAGGAAAAATTCATACCATACATCTTACAATTTGAGGAAACAAGAAGGCAAAATGACATTCCTCACATGAGAGCCAAGGGGTGCAAAATGAAGGACTTAAGGCTTGGCTTGATCATTTACTTACCACCCCCACCGCTCGTGGTCATAAGCTTGATTCCAAGCTAGGTGCTCAATTCATATCATCCAAGTGGCGATAAAAGTGGTAAAGTTGTCTTGCGTCGTGCCACGACGTTAAATGCGGCGCTTGGTGGGAGGCAACCCATTGTTTTTCAAAAAAATTGGTCATTGTTGAAATTTGTTTTTAGAATAGCTTATTATATTTTTTTCTAACCAATATGCCAAGTTTCAAAATTTTTGGAATTGGTTTGAGCAGGTCGGGGAGACCGGGTAGCCAAAAACAGCGCGAGAGAAACACAAAAAAAATTGCTAGGCAACACTGCCCAACTATGCGATGATGAATGTGCAATATGCGATCGCAGAGTTACATGTTTGAGCCAATTATGCGATCGCAAAATTGACAGAAAAAGGTTTGTGACCCTAGGCATTTCCGCACTTGCGGTTATGATATCCGCAGGTCCGACTTCGCAGCAGCGTATTTTGTTGCGCAGGTGCGGTTTATTCGCAGGTGCGATTGATATCTCGCACGTGCGACACGCAGGTGCGGTTGTTTGCCCGCAGGTGCGAAAATCGTGAAAGTAAAATCCCTACATTTCACTTCATCAGGTAATTTCATTGCAAGTATTTGCCCCAGCATCCAAAATCCCCCATCTCTCAAAATTTCCACACACTACACTACCCGTTGAATTCTCCATTGCATTCACAAGACCCAGGTATTCTCAACTCCTCACTCCCTTCTTCCCCTCTATTTTTCTCTATTTGTTTTCTCAGGCCTTCACTGTCCAGTTCTTGTTTGTTATTCACTTTATATTTTTTTCCCCTTCTGATTTAAAGAAAAATTAGGGTGAGGTTTGGAAAAGAGTAGATTAGTGTGTGCTGGCTTAAAAGAAGCAACAAATTTTGGGGGAAATTCTGAGTACCAAATTTGTGAAGGAGCATTTTTTTTTTTATGTCCACAAAGTGTTCGATGAATCGTATAAGAGAAAATCGTGTGTTAAGTAACTCAATCTCCGCATTAATGGAGTTAGAACTAAATTTGGTACACTAATCTGGAAGTCTTGAGTACAGATTAGTGGCCAAAAACCAAGCCCAAGTTGAAAATGGTAAGAAAAAAAAATTCTGGTTGAACTTTGGGACGAAGGACCGCAGGTGCGAAAGGTTTTCCGCAGGTGCGAAATTCTCCGCAGGTGGGCCTCTTGATCCGCAGATGCGCAACCGCACCTGCAATTAAAATTCTGCAAGTGCGGAATCTGGGCAGAAATGCTGAAAATAGAGAGTTTGCAAATGGCCTCTCCCGGGCCCATTCGACTTGGTTCTTTGGCCTAATTGCAGTGTTTTAATATGCTTAACAAGATTCCACTGCTCGACTAAATTCGTTTTGATTTTTTATAGGTACTTTGACTTAAAAATGGACCCGAACACAAACCTTAATGCTCTGGATAGCCCTGAAATTGAGGAGGAGGTTGGGGAACGATTTGATGATTACCGGTTCATGTCTGATGACTGTCAACGTTGGTATTATGACGATCTCCTCACCAAGAAATTGATACTCGAGAAAGGGATCGCTGAGGAGAAATTGGCCGAGATGCTCCCGAGTTTTCATGGTCGGATGCAATCCTCTGGTTGGTCGTGATTCATTCCCACTCCTTGCAATGCCAATGAGGCGTGGGTTTGCGAGTTTTATGCCAATCGCAAGCGTACAAACTTCGCCGACCCTCAACTCATCATCAGAGGCAAGACGGTAAAGTTCGGGGTGGAAGAAATTAATGCTGCCCTCGGGATTACGAACCATCCAATTGAGCCTCTACAAGAGAGAGATCACTGTGAAAATTCGGCATGGCTTCTGTCCAAGTTGTATCCTGAAAGCGTGAGAGCACAGTGGGCAAACAAAAGAAAAGGCTTGAAGTCAATCGACTTCACAGCCGAGGCTAAGATATGGCTGTATATATTGTGCAGCAGGGTGTATCCCACTGGGAATGTCTCAGACGTGCCTTATACCAGAGCCCTGATCATTGCTTAACTTCTTGATGGCATCCCAGTGAATGTGGGCTATTATATTCTGAGGGAGATGCGGCAGTATTTTCTTGACGATGGAGTAGGGTTAATATTTCCTTCTTTGATCAGTGAGTTGTGTAGGCGGGCACAGGTCGAGGAGCGCCACACTGATCAATGGGTGCCCGCCAACAAACCCTTCCACCCGTTAAGAGTCAAGGGTGAGGTTGGCGCAGTAAAAGGAAAGAAGAGGAAGGTCACCACCACCACTGCCGGAGTCGGATCCTCCTCACAGCCTGCTACAACAGAGGGTCCTTTTGGGGAGATGAACTCTCAGTTTGCTATCCTGCGGGACCTAGTGTCCAAGCTCCCTACTGAGCCTTCCCACTCCTAGCCTCAGCCTCCACCAGATTACTACTCCAGGGCTGAGATGCAGCAGTACTTTGATACTCAGGATAAGATGACAGCATCTCTTACACAGCTTGACACCGCCTACACCAGCATGGCCAAGGCACATGTTGACCTAAAGGAGTCGTTCGGCAAGGAAAAGGAGAAAAATAAAAAGAAAGGCAAACTCCTGGTCAAAGTGTGGAGAGGGGTCAAAGCGATCTTCAAATGGGAACAGCCGAGCAGGCGGATACCTGTTGTAGATGATGAGGATAGCGAGGAGTACTCGTTCATGACTGATGATGAGGATGATGCAGAGGATGCCGATGAGATGAGTTCCCAGCAGCACTGACCAACCCGTTCTCCTGCAGTCTGCTAATCTGACGCAGACCCCAGGGAGACCCTCAATATATGCTCTTTATTTTGATATTGTGCAGTGAGGACACTGCAGTGTTTTTAGTTGGGGGTGGCTTTTTCACATTGTATCTATTATAACTTTATGTATGACTTTTTGTATGATATTGTCTTTGTGCCCTTGTCGGGCTTCTTGGTTTTGTATGGATACTATGTGCCCTTGTCGGGCTTATTTTGGATTATGTCAGTTGTTTTTGCTAAGCTTGGTGTGGTTAGTGTATTTTTATATTTCTTGTATCATTTATTTTCTTTATTAGTTGCCTCTATTTTAGTTTTTTAGCTTTTATTAGTAGCTTTATTCTCTAATTTTTTATTTCCGTAATGATACTTCCTTGGGTTTTCTTCATGCTACGGTTCTTTCCCAAGGAATATTTTTTTTAGTGAAGCAGGTGACTTTTCCCTATGATAGATGGTGTGACAACTTTCTTAAGAGAATTAGTCTTGTTTTTCTAGGAGGAAACTTTTGGATTATTTGGTACTAAAGAAATTAGTCTCTTGTATGTGAAAGGTGAATTAAGAATACCCCTCCAAATTTTGGTCTTGAATTAAAATAAGTAAGTTGCATGGTGAAGAATAATTTTTTGGCTCTTTTAGTGACTCGTTGCCCACTAGTTGAGAAATGTTGCTCTAAACTCCTGATAGAAAGTGAAATTGATCCGTCTTGATTAATTCATGTGTCATGCGCGTTAGTATTTGTATAAATAAATCTTGTGTTCACTTATATAATCTAGAACTTGCCCGGTTGGTCTTTCAATTCTAATGATAATTATGTTTGGTTGGAGAATTGACCTTAGGCATTCTTTGTGCTACTTGAAAACCCCTTTAGCCTTTCTAGCCACCATTGTGTAGATATTATCACTAGTTACCCCATTTGAGCCTTGAACCTTTTCTTTGGTCACCTCATTACAAACCTTTCCCTTTTGCAAAATAATTCCCTCTTTTGAACTCATCCCTCCTTGAATATTGAGAATGAGGCAAAAAGCCTAAGTTGGGGGTGTGGTGTCAAAGTGAAAATTGGTAAGGTTGTACATTGAGTGTATAATATATACCTCAAAATATTCACTTGAAATTATTCAAGCTCCAAAAGGAAAATACAAAAAAAAAGAGAAAAAGAAGAAAAAGAAAAGAAAAAGAGATATATGTATGTATATAAATATGGGAGCCTTGAAGAGATTTAGTGAGGTATTTAAAGTGGTTATATGTTGGTAATTAGATGCAAATGAGGCTATGTGGTTTGAAAAGAAACAAAGTGCATCAAGAAAGAAAAATGTGAGTAGTGTTCAAGGAGGGTGTAGTCACTTGTTTCCCAAATGCTTATCCTACCCTTCCCTAACCTACAATACAAGCTTAAAAAGTCCTTATGGGATCTCCAACCGAATATTCTTGAATAAGCGATGAATTAAAATAACGGCAAGCTTATGGCATGATTTCTTGTAACACTTGAAATTCTTTGTGAAAGTGAGTGTCGTTGTAAATTTGTCCTTTGTGTTGTTCTTGTAATATGGTGATTTTGGGACTTTCGTTCTTGTGAGGGCACATGAATTAGGATTGATTGGTGAAACTGATATATTCGGAAATGAGTGAGTTGAGCATTTGTAATGGACTAGTGTGGTTGAGTCACTTCTTGAGGCTTATTCTTGTCGCTTGATTATTTTGAAACTCCCTTGCACTTCTTGAAGTTGTTTTTAAATGAGGGAGTTATTCGGGTAAGATGAATACTTGAGCCTAATTATTAGTACCAACCAAATCCATAAGTATAATGCTTAATTGGAGAATATGATTTATAAATGATAGCAATACAACTTGTGCTTGAAATGGTAGAACTTCATTGAGTTGTTGGTTTTGATTTGCTTGAGAACAAACAAAAGCTTTAAGTTGGGGGTGTTGATGAGTGGTGATTTTCCACCCGTTTTAGCCTCTTTTCGTTGGATTTTGCATCTTTCAATGATAACAAGGGGTCGTTTATAGTGTATTGCTCGAATTTCAAGAAAATGATGCCATGAAGTGATTGGTGTTGAATTGAAGTGGAGTTGAGAACAAATTGGTGAAAAATGTACAAAATCTCCGGTGATCCCGCACCTGCGGACTTTTGGCCGCTGGTCCGACCTCACACATGCTGAGTACTGAACGCACCAGCGAAAATAGCTCAATAGCACAACAGCCGCACCTGCGAAGTGGTTCACGCATCTGCGAAATAAGAAAAAATCACCTGGAACGCACCTGTGATTGGGTTTCTGCTTCTGCGGAACCGCACCTGCGCGGATTTTTCTGCAGGTGCGGCCAACGGGCATCAGCACTGGACAGAAATGTAAAATCACATTTTCTCATTCCCAACTCACATATACTCGACCTAACATATATTTTCTGCATCTTTTGGCATTGTAAAACATTTTTTTGTGTCTTGAAGACAAGGAAGAACACGCATTGAAGCTAGGGTTTGCAAACACACTTGGGTTTTGAAAATTTCAATCTTGTGGTTAAGGTTTTCTTACCCATTTATATTTGTTTCTTCATTTCCTTGATTTGTATGGAATATTTAAGTGTGTAGTATTTATTTCCAACACTTGAATCTTGTTTATGGGATATTCATATTTAAAGTGTGGATTAAATACCTTGTTGTGCGTATGTACTGAATGATTTTTAGTTATTTATGAAGTGAGTTATTGTTACTTTAATTATTCTTGTTCTTTAATGTTTCCAAAAGGGATTAGCTAACCCTAGGACTCGCCATTAACTCCGAATTAATTTTGGAAAAGATAATTGGGGGTTGGAAAAGATTAATTAACAAGAACTTGGGCTTTAACCCTCATTTTATAGATTCTACCTAGCAAATAGGATTGAACTACTTGTATCCATATTCGGGTGTGCTTAATCTCTTAATTGGGTTAGAAATAATTTAATTAGCAAGTCTTGTTAGTCTTTGAAAAAAGCTAATTAAGAATTATTATCCGTGGCTAATTAACATAAACTCGCTCATATTTGTAAAATCATGAAATACATTGGATCGTTACTTGAGTGTAATTCCCGATGCATTCATACTTGTTGCCATTGATCATTTTACTTGCTTCTAGGTTAGTTTATATTTATGCAATTAGATATAAATATTTTCACAACAAAAATCTAAGTGTTTGGCACTGCGCGATAAGCGATAATTCTCTTACATTCCTAATCGCCTCCATATTGTTCTCTGTGGGATTCGACCCCAACCTTGTTGGGTTACTATATTTGACATCGATCGCTTTGCATTATTTTAAAGTGTAAATTTGAGCGTATCAGCATTTTATGCGGTCTGCGGTGGCCAAATTTAGAGAAGCAGATTTCAAAGCCTAGGAGCCTCTACGCGACCGCACTCCTTTTTGTGCGGTCCGCGGTAACCCCGCAGGGTTTTTTTGTCCAGAAAATTCGGCCTAATATAAATAGTTTATTTTCCCATTTTTAGGAAGGCTTTTTTACTCTGAGATAGAGAGGAGCTCGTGAACGTTCAGTCATTTTGAGTAACTTTAGCAGGGTTTTATCATTGAAACTTCTAATTTTAGTTTGTAATTAAATTCTATGAGTTATTCTTCATCTATTTCTTTATTTTCTTCTCTTATCATGAGTAGCTAAACCCATTAGCTAGGGTTGTGGCTCAACCCTAGTGCGGGTATTTGATGGGTCCTTTATTTAAGGCCTAGATGTTTATGGGTAATTGATATTTGGACTGATTTGTGTTTTCTATGTTAAATTAGTGGTTGAAACACTAATTAGTGCCTATTTGACTTGAGTTCTTCTTGAGAAAGAGAATTTGAGTCTAGAAAAATCAGTCCAACAAGGAATTGGGATGTAATCAAGATATTGATAGTTCCAATTAACGGGTTAAGTCTAGAGATAGTAAAATCCTACTTGGGCCTAGATTGCTTGCACAATTGTGATACCGAATTGGACTTGAGAGAGTCAATTAGGGCAAAGCCACTCGAGCTACCGAGAGGTATAGAGTGGGTAATTCCGTGCATTGGCCCTATCAGAATCCCCAACATAACGTCTTTGCCTTAGGTTTTAGCTCCCGTTAAGTATTCACCTAGGAGAAAGTCATAGCCCTAGTCCCTTTATACATTGAGAAAACAACCAAAAAGACATTAGTTAGTTAATTAGCAATTTCACTTAGTCTAAACTGTAGTTCAAGTATCAAACCAAGAGTATGAGAAGTGGAATTAAGAGCACGACGCACCACTAGATCACTTAGGAACTCAACTCCCACAATCGTAACTCCCTGTGGATTCGATCCCGACCCGTTTGGGTAAAAGCTGCATCGACCCTCACCTTACTACTCTCTAATGGTGTAGGTGGGCGCCAATCACACTATCATCATAGGTATTGTCCCTGTCTGTTAAAGATATGGGTCACTATTATTTGACCCAGGCTCTACATATTCATATGTGTCCTCTTATTTTGCTCCACATTTGGGCGTATCTCTGGATTCTTCGAGTTCCCCTGTTTATGTGTCTACTATTGTGGGAGATTCTCTTGTTGTGGACCGCGTATATCGGTCGTGCTTGATTGCTCTTAGTGGTTGTGAAACCACAGCCGATGCATTATTGCTCATCATAGTAGACTTTGATTTATCTTGGGCATGGACTGGTTGTCGCCCCATTATGCTATTCTTGATTGACACGCTAAGACCGTGACGCTGGCTATGCCAGGCTTGCCACCATTAGAGTGGAGGTGTACCTTAGAGTATACTCCCCGCAAAGTTATTTCATTTCTTAAGGCTCAGCGAATGGTTGAGAAGGCGTGTAATGCGTATTTGGCCTATGTGAGAGATGTCAGTATTGATACCCCTACAGTTGAGTCAATTCCAATAGTGATCTTCCGGGCATGCCGCCCGACAGAGATATTGATTTTGGCATTTATTTCTTACCGGGCACTCAACCCATCTCTATTCCTCCTTACCGTATGGCTCCTCCTGAGTTGAAGGAGCAGTTGCTTGATAAGGGCTTCATTCGACCTAGTGTGTCACCTTGGGGTGCTCCAGTCTTGTTTGTGAAGAAAAATGCATATGTGTATTGATTATTGCCAGCTGAACAAGGTTACAGTGAAGAACAGGTACCCATTGCCCCGCATTGATGACTTATTTGATCAGTTACAGTGTGCTAGGGTGTATTACAAAATTGACTTGCGTTCAGGCTATCATCAGTTGAAGATTCGGGAGCCAGATATCCCGAAGACTGCTTTTAGGACCAGATATGGTCACTATGAGTTTCTTATCATGTCTTTTGGGATGACCAATGCCCCAGCAGCTTTATGCATTTGATGCACAGTGTGTTCCATCCTTATCTTGACTCTTTCAACATTGTGTTCATTGACGACAACCTAGTGTGTTCCCGGACTCGGGAGGATCATGAGCAGCACCTGAGGAATGTGCTTCAGAATTTGAGGGAGAAGAGGTTGTATACGAAATTCTCTAAGTGTGAGTTTTGTCTACACTCAGTGGCATTCTTGGGTCATATAGTATCGAGTGATGGGATCAAGGTAGATCCGAAGAAGGTGGAGGTAGTGCTGAGTTGGCCTAGACCATCATCAGCTACGGAGATTCGTAGTTTTCTTGGTTTGGCGGGGTATTACCGTCGCTTTGTAGAGGAATTTTCATCTAGTGTAACACCTATGACCAGGCTGACCCAGAAGGGTGCTCCGTTCAGGTGGACAGATGAGTGTGAGGAGAGCTTTTAAAAGCTCAAGACAACTTTGACTATAGCCCTAGCCAATGGTATTGCCTACAGGTTTGGGGTCTTACACCGTCTATTGTGATGCTTCGTGGATTGGTCTTGGCGCGGTGTTGATGCAGGACGGTAGGGTGATTGCCTACGCGTCCAGACAGTTGAAGGTGCATGAGAAGAACTATCATGTTCACGATCTTGAGTTAGCAGCTGTAGTTCACGCCCTGAAGATCTGGAGCTACTATTTGTACGGTGTTCCTTGAGAGATCTACACCGATCATCGGAGTTTGCAGCATCTGTTCAGGCAAAAGTATCCCAATTTGCGTCAGCGGAGGTGGTTGGAGCTACTAAAGGATTATGACATCACAATTTTGTACCACCTGGGGAAGGCCAATATGGTGGCCGATGCTTTGAATTGCCGGGCGGAGAGTTTGGGGAGTTTAGCATATCTTCCAGCAGCAGAGAGACCCTTAACATTGAATGTTCAGGCCTTAGCCAGCCAGTTTGTGAGACTAGATATTTCTGAGCCGAGTTGAGTGTTGTCTTGTGTGGTATCTCAGTCTACTCTTTATGACCGTATCAGGGAGCGTTAGTATGATGACCCCCATTCGCTCGTCCTTCAGGACATGGTTCAGTCAGGTGATGCTAGAGATGTGACTATTGGTGATGATGGCGTGTTGAGGATGCAGGGCTGGATATGTGTGCCCAATGTGGATGGGCTTCGGGAGTTGATTCTTGAGGAGGCCCATAACTCACGGTATTCCATCCACCCGGTTCGCGAAGATGTACAAGGATTTAAGACAACACTATTAGTGGAGGTGGCTTGCTTTAGAAGTTAGAAATCCCAGAGTGGAAGTGGGAGAGGATTACCGTGGATTTCGTAGTTAGGCTCCCACGGACTTCAATGAAGTTCGACGTTATTTGGGTGATTGTGGATCGGCTGACCAAGTCAGTTCACTTCATTCCAGTGATGACTACATACTCTTTCGAGCAACTGGCTCGAATCTACATTTGTGAGATTGTCAGGCTTCATGGCGTACCAGTATCTATTATCTTTAACTGGGGTACGCAGTTTACATCACGGTTCTGGAGAGCCGTACAATAGGAGTTCGGAACTAGAGTGGAGCTGAGCACAACATTTCACCCTCAGACGGACGGGCAATCCGAGCACACTATTTAGATACTAGAGGATATGCTCCGTGCGTGATGGAGTTTGGAGGGTCATGGAACCAATTCTTGCCACTTGTAGAGTTTGCCTACAATAACAGTTATCATTCCATCATTCAGATGGCACCATATGAGACTTTGTATAGTAGTCGGTGTCGGTCCCCAGTGGGTTGGTTCAAGTCGGGCGAGGCCCGATTATTGGGTACATACTTGGTCCAGGATGCCCTGGATAAGGTGAAGGTGATTTAGGATAGACTTCGCACAACCCAGTCCAGATAGAAAAGTTATGCGGACCAGAAAGTTCGCGATGTAGCATTCATGGTTGGAGAGCAGGTCTTGCTTCGGGTATCGCCTATGAAGGGCGTTATGAGGTTCGGAAAGAAGGGCAAGCTGAGCCCGAGATACATTGGTCCTTTTGAGGTGTTGCGGCGTGTAGGGGAGGTTGCTTATGAGATTGCCTTACCTCCCAGCCTAGCAGGGGTTAATCCGGTGTTCTACGTTTCTATGCTCTGGAAGTATCACGGTGATCCGGCTCATGTATTGGATTTCAGCTCAGTACAGTTAGACAAGGATCTATCTTATGTCGAGGAGCTAGTGGCTATTTTGGATAGGCATGTCAGAAAGCTAAGGTCAAAGAACATTGCTTCAGTAAAGATTCAGTGGAGGGGTCAGCCGGTCGAGGAGGCTACTTGGGAGACCGAGCAGGATATGCGCAATCGTTATCCTCACCTTTTTACAGCTTCAGGTATGTCTCTATACTCGTTCGAGGACGAACGATTGTTTTAAGACGGGGAGGATATGATGACTCGGCTGGTCGTCTTGAGAGTTATGGCCTCGATCGCCTATTAAATGTTTCCCCTGTATCTTTTTCTGCTATTGTGACTTGCCAGGAGGGTTCATTTTGGTTTTCGGAGTGAATTGAGACACTTAGTCTCTTATTTGGAAGTTAAAGTTGGAAATGTCGACCGGATGTCGACTTTTGTGTAAACGACCTCGAATTGGAATTTTGATGGTTCCTTTGGCTCCGTTAGGTGATTTTGGACTTAGGAGCACGTCCATAATGTGATTTAGAGGTCCGTAGTAGAATTAGGCTTGAATTGGCGAAAGTTGGAATTTTGGCGATTTTGGCCGGAAGTGGAAATTTTGATATTGAGTTCGGATTGGATTTTTCGGATGTTGGAGTAGGGTTGTGATGCAATTTTAGACTTGTGTGTAAAATTTGAGGTTATTCAGACGTGATTTGATATGTTTTGACGTCGTTTGTAGAATTTGGAAATTTCAAAGTTCATTAGGCTTGGATCCGTGTGTAATTCGTGTTTATGATGTTGTTTGATGTGGTTTGAAGGCTCGACTAAGTTCGTATGGTGTATTAGGTTCTATTGGTATTGTTGGTTGAGGTACCGGGGGACTCGGGTGAGTTTCGGGTGCTTAACGGATCGAATTGAGACTTAGGAGAAATCTGAAGTTTGCTGGTTCTAGTGTTTTCGCACATGCGGTGGGAAGTGTGCAGGTGCGGCCCTGCAAAAGCGAGGATGAGGTCGCAGGTGCGTGTTTGGGTATGAAGGCCAGGGGTCGCAAATGTGACGCGTGAACTGCAGAAGCGGACGAGTTAGCACAGAAGCGCATCCGCAGATGCGAATCCACGTGCGGTTTAACTGGGCAAATTAAAGGTTCAAATCGAGGGTTTGAGTTCATATCACAAAATTGAATTGAGAGCTCGATAGAAGGAGATTTTTGGAGAGATTCTTGCGTGGGAGTTTGGGGTAAATGATTCTTACCTAGTTTTGGTTAATTCTCATGATTATGTCTTTAATTTCATCATTAAATTAGCGATTGGGGTGGAAAGTTGGGGAAAATTTGGGAAAAGTCCTTGGGCCGAATTTTGTGGTTTTGATCGAGATTTTGGTATCAGATTTGAGCAAATTTGGAATGGTTAGACTCGTGAGTGAATGAGTGTTCATAATGTGTGACTTTTACCCTACTTCAAGGCATGGGCCCGGGGAGGCTTTTTGAGCGATTTTCCAATTTCTTGATTTTACTTTGATTCTGTTTGCTAGATAGTTTCGTGTAGTTATATTTATGTTATGGTCTCGCCCCCCAGGTTCGGGGCATGACAAAAGTTAACCCACAGGTCCCAGGATCGAAACCTAGCTCTGATACCACTTCTGTCATGCCCCGAACCTGGGGGCGAGACCAGCACCCAGCGCCTCACTTATCCTTGCATACAAACTTGCAGCTAAGGGACTCTGAATATATGATGTCATACTTTGGCAGTGGGCCACATTACAAGACAACTGCAAATGTTGACTAAATGTCAATATAAAATTGGACCGACAAGGTCGTCATAATTATTATAACTGACAAACCAATCAAATATACATACAAGGCCTGCAAGCCCAATATACTGCACTAACTGACAGATATGTCGACAAGCCTCTACTGATGGATATAGTGCGATCGAAACAGTTCCCCGAACTACTCATAACATATATACATGTATATACAAGATGTACATAAGGCTCTAAACCCGGCAACTCTGAAAGGCATGGAGCTTACCAATCAAGCTGAACTCGGGCAACACTTAACTACCCGTCTGTCTGTCTGAACCTGCACGCATGAAATGCAGCGCCCCCAGAAAAGTAATGTCAGTACGAAATAATGTACCGAGTATGCAACACAATATACTAGAAGCTGAACTGAACTGATATTATCATAACTGAAAGCAACTAGAAGTCCAAGATAATCTGAACATATGTTTACCTGCTGATACTGACTCAACTCTCTCAATATAGTAAGTAAAGCAGTTGTCCGGCCTTATAAGGCTCGGTATATATATAACTGCTCTGCCGTAGTAGGCTCGCTCATAGGCGCTCGGCCATATTAGGCTCTGTATCTCGACCAACTAGGCTCGTTCGTAGGCGCTCGGCCATAGGAGGCTCGGTATATAACTTACCATCTAATCAGAGGTTACCCAATAGGGGCATGCCCATCGATTATAGCTCGATGGTAATGAAAATATTGTTATACTGTATATATAAACCTTTTTGCTCTCTTGACTGCAAAAAGGAAATACACAATTGAATATGAAGCCCCGATAAGGAGAATATTATAACTTACAAGACTAGGAAAAATATACGCAAATTCCGGGATATGAATTTTTCTTTATGCCTCGTTATCAAACTTGTGTAATTACGAGATCATGCAAAATGAAGGAAGAGCTTAGCCTTAACATACCTGAAGTAGTAAAAAATTCGTATGATATTCTTGGAAAATGTAACACCGTACTCCCTTAGACTCGCAAAATCTCACGTTACTAATTGTGCTAAGAAACCTCGTCGGATTTTGGTTAAGAAATCATGTTGTCAAAGTAGTAATCTGATTGAAGTGCTTTGAGAATGAATTTGATTGAAAGCCTTTACAAAAAAATGGCTAACGTTTGTTTGATTGAAAGAATGCTAATGTTTCTGTTTCTTTTCATTGCAAGAGTGTTAACGTATTGATTGTATACAAAGTATAAAGAAATGTGAGGTATCTTGAATTTAGTATGGCATGTTGCCACCTAACCAAAATGGATCAAGAGTCGTGTGGTTAAGAATTACCTTGCTGCCACATTTTTGATTTGGTCATTATTCAAAGTTTTTAATTAGTCTACCACTAGTTATTAATGAACTAGGTAATGCGCCATTACCCAATAGTTAATCAATTATCCACATAATTGAGAATTATTCTCATTTACTTAAAATACTACTCACTTTTCACATACCTTATACACCTTACTATTATGGTCATGTGGTACCTCGTATGGCACTAGTCCATAAATATCGAGTATTTTAGCTCGGGCCGTATTTTATCCCAAGTTCCCAACATGCCAAACTTGGACGAAAATTCGTTTTCTTTGACTTGCTTCCCCTCTCACCTTCACGAATTTACTTATCACTTGTTTGAAATAGCATAATGCTTATCTCAATATAATCTCATCCCCGAACTTACGTCAATTAACTCACGACGAAACTTTAACATACAACAATCCGAGATGTAACATCACACCCCGAACCTGGGGGGGTGACAGTTATGTAATTGGTTTTGGCTAGATTTGGTCCATTCAGAGTCGGATTTTCGTGGATAGAGCATCATTTCAGATTGATTTGAGCTTGATTCGAGGTAAGTGGCTTGCCTAACCTTGTGTGGGGGAACTCCCCCTAGGATTGGTACTGTTTTGATATGTGAGCGCCATGTATGTGAGGTAACGAGTACGTACACGGACTAATTATTTTGAAAACCCGCTTTCTATGGAGAAATGCCATGTTATCCTTCTTATTTGAGTCTTATCAGCATGTGTAGTATCCTATTAGGCTAGAACAACATGCCTACTTGCCTTAACTGTTTACCTGAACTACGTGCAACATGTTTAGTGAAATTACCTATCTTTCCCTTAACTTGTACTTAGGTTGAAATGTAAGATATCTTGTCGTACTATTGAAATTCTATTGTTGGTTGCATATTTACTTTGAGACTACGGAACGGTATTCCGGGAGATCCCCTTGTACTGCCTATTTACTTTGGGACTACGGAACGGTATTCCAGGAGATCCCCCATGTCTTGCATATTTACTTTGGGACTACAGAACGGTATTCCATGAGACCCCCTGCACATTTACGTTTGGGACTACGAGACAGTATCTCGGGAGATCCCATGTTGCATTTTTTTGTGTACTAAACTGTTGTGTTTCTATGATTTCTCTTCCATGTTCAATTCCAGTCGTTATTATACTGCGATACTTCATTCTTGTCTTGTTATATTATTTATATACCAATAGAGCCCTGACCTGACATCGTTACTACTCGACCAAGGTTAGACTTGGCACTTACTGGGTACCATTGTGGTGTACTCACGCCCTTTCCTGCACATGTTTTTCGTGTGCATATCCAGGTATATCTTACCAGCCTCATCGTTAGTGCAGTCGCTGCTGCTTATTGGAGACTTCAAGGTATATCTGCTCGCGCCCGCAGACAGTGGCAGAGGTAGGATATTTGCGAAGGGGGTTCAAAAATTTTAAAAATCAAATAGACAGTGAAGCTAGCCAAAAAAAAAAGATGCCAACTGATTTCGTTAATAGAAAGAGAAGTTCTCAATACAAAGATAGTGTTAAGATAAGCAGATCATGGTAACACGACTTTCAAAAGAGAAAATACAAAAAACAAGTCTTGTGTTAGTTACAAGGACCTAATGACTAATGAGATCAATAAAAAATAACTAAGTACATTATTACAACTGCACTCGACGAGGTTTCATACTTGAAATATTTTAATAATAGTATCATTAGAAATACTATCAAACATATTTTTTTCTACATAAGGCACCAAACAACCGCTGAAGAACTCATCATTCATTCAACTTTGTAAGTCATTCTTGATAAACTTCATCGCCGAAAAATCTCTTTCAAGGGATGACGTAGCAACGTGCAGAAGCAAAGCAAGTTTCACTAAGCGAAATACAAGAGGATAATTTGAATGCTTCTTTGTCTGAACTAATCTTTTTGAAAGATCACAAAGCCCATGTAGATCGGAGAGTCTTTCATCAACATCATGAACATCAATAATATAACTTGCAAGCTGACTCTCAAGAGCACCCATACTAAATTCATCAAAGCCATCAGGATATAACTCAGTCATTCTCATTATTTTCCTGATGTCAAAAATTTAAAATGAGTTAATTGGATTCAAACAAGAAATTCCATGAAGCAAATAAGTTGTCACTTCATCAAAATCTTCATTAAGTTCTTGAATTTGCCAATCAATAATTTTGTGAAATACTTCAACCCGATAATGATGTGAGACTGTACAATCAACAGGTTTATGGCGTGATCTTAAAGAACTAACATATGGCTCATCAAAATTAGGTATCACAATATCATATTTGATACAAAATGCAGATATCTTAGCAATAAGAGATTCCCATTCCTCTTCCCTTAACTTTTGCAACCTTTTCTTTGCTACTTTAACAAGTAGCATGGCTTTTGCAATGTCTTGCTCTTTTTTTCTGTAAGAATTTATTGAGCTCATTTGTGATTGCTAAAATATCTCTCATCAAATGCAACATGAATGCACCCTCAAATGTTTGACAAGCCCTGAGATATCCCATTGCCTTGACTCTTTCATCCGTAGAATGTACATCAAGAACAAGCGATTCAAGAACATCAAGAATAAAGCCAAGCATCAGAATAAAATTATTAAAAGATTTAAACTGAGATCCCCAACGAGTATCACATGCTCTTGAAAGACCAAGTTCTTGAATCAAGCCCCTACCGGTTGTAAGATCACCCATATCTAATGCCTCTTGAATTCTTTCTTTTTGAGATTCTCGAAATTCATCCATAGCTTAAAAGAAGATCCCAATATATTCAAAATATTTGAAACCAATACTACAAGTTCCCCTACTTGAAGACATTTCTTAGAAACCGCAACAAAGGTAAGTTGGAGTTGATGAGCAAAACAATGAATGGGATGAGCCGATCTACTTTCTCGCTTAATCAACATTTTAAGACCATTAATTACCTTGCATATTGTTTTCCCCGTCGTAACATTGTCCACACACATATGATAGACTTAAGGAGTGCTGAGCAAGTAAACTAATAATTGCACTCTTCAAAGATGCAGCACTAGTATTTTGAACATCAACAACATCAATAAGTCGCTCCATCACAATCCCATTCTATCAACATACCGTAAGACAATAGCCATCTCCTCGAGGGACGTATCAATAGATTCATCAACTAGCAAGGCAAAGTAATCACCATTTAGTTCCTCAATTATAGATTTAGTTGCTTCTATCTTACATGCAGTAACAATGTCTTTCTGAATCATTGGAGAAGTCATTTGATCATTTTGAGGAGCATGTTCCGATACATAATCACGAATGTTATCACACACTTTTGCATACCATGAAAGTGTTTGAAGAAAATTACCCCTACTAAGTGAAGACTTAGATTCATCATGACCTCGATATGCTAATCCTTGAGTTATAAGAAGCCTTACTACATTAACTGAAGCAGTTAAACGGATCCAATACTCATGCTTAAGTTGACTAGATTGCCTCTGAAATGAAGATTGAATAGACCGTTGTTGCCGCAAATCGTGGCATTTCTTTTTTGACTCATTGTGAATGCTACTCGACCCATGTTTATCAAAACTTTTCTTTTTATGCAAACTCTTAAACCATATACTTGAAAATACATCACCTCCACCTTGATGAATATTATTATCTTTAAATAGATAGCAATACAAACAATAGGCTGCATCTTTACTTACACTGTACTTCAACCAATCATGATATTCATCATCAAATCATTTAGGATAAGATCGACGCATTAATCCAGAAAAATTTGTTTTAGAAAAGTTATGAAGTCGAGGTTGACAAGGACCTTGTCGAAGGTATTCTCTTCTAAGAACATCACGATGATTTGGATGGAAGTCCAAGATTTGAGTTCTTTCCCCCGGGTCAAACTTTAAAGAATCCAAATCAAATTCATCCGAAGATGGTACTTCTAAATGGTTGATATTCTCTTCCTGGATAGGGTGAGTATGAGAAGCTAAAATTTGGTTTTGGTGCTTTGATGAAATACCTCTTCACAGAATTTTAAGACTGAATTATAAAGTAGGAATGTAATTAAAAAAATTGATATATGAATGTTGTATCAAATTAAGCTTAAAGAAGAATTAGTTTAGTGTAGACTTTCTCATAATTCTTCAACAAATGGCTAGGATGTCCAGATGGGGCATTTGTTTTCCAGTGTGATAGACAATCTGAATATTGGGCATTTGTTTCCAATGCAATAATACTGATGCACAATAAAGGAAAGAACTGTATACATCATGTGGCATCAATTCTGATGCAAATCGACAACAGATTGATGAACTCTCTTAACACTTTGAACTAGAAATTACACCTCCTTTATAATTTGCAGAAAGGACACTTTACAGATGCAGATAAAAAAGATTTCAGAGTCCGTCGGCACAGCCAAAATGTTCCTAATCCATAGGTAAATCAATCAGTATATAAACTTAAGTATTTTTCATTTTGTGATGCCTAAGATATTTATACTTGTTTGCTAAAGAATTTAAGGCGTCCTAACGCCTAAAACAGACAAGCAACAAGCACCACTAGTATGAACAATTAAATCATCACAGGTGACAACCATAAACTCTCTTTCTTTTCGATCTTAGATTTTATCTTTTTCATTATTAAGTCTAATGAGAAGGTTCTATGTTTAATATTTCTAATGAGAAGGTTCTATGTTAATATTTTCAACAATAAAACATTGATAAACTTCTGAAATTTACCTGGGAATGGGATGCCAATACCATGACAGAACTCAGAAGAAACGCCGGCGACAGGGGCGGCAAGGCAACAGAGAGCAGTGACGGAGCAGTGCCAACGAGCCAGAGGGATCGAACAGAGAGAGAGGGGGGGGGGGATGTGGAGCGAGGCACCGAAGAGAGAGAGAGAGTGATTTAGGGATTTTCTAACCCAAAATCAGTCACGTTTTTGGGGGAAAACATAATAAAAGAGACGAACAGAAGCGACGTCGTTTAGTTTCATTTTAAAAAATAAAGTCTGAAGTGAAAAGAATTGGAGTGCAGCTGTCCGGTATTGCACCTGCGACCTTTTGGAAAATCTCAACCTTGACCATTAAGCCAAGCTTTTGGCTTATGTATATATAAAAAACAATTACCCCTATATAAACATAGTAAGAAGGGGGTTCGGATGAATATTCTTGTGCCCCTAAATCCACCCCTGTCCGTAGATCCTCGGAGTTCCCCTCTATTCCCTTATGATCATTTTTCCTTGTTTTTGTAGAAATGATGTATAGAACAATTAAGACTCCTTAGTAGCTTGTGATTTGCGGTGTTTCGGATTTTTTGGAATTGTTTTGTACATTTCGGAAGTGATAATTGAATATGACGAGTGGCATTCAGTAACTTATTTACTGTTCGTAGTTAATATTCATGCTTTTATTTTCATTGACGCAAGTGTTAGGCTTACCTAGTCGTAGAGACTAGGTGTCGTCACGACAATTTACGGAAGGAGAATTTGGATCGTGACAATGATATGTAAGGTATATATACGTTATAAACTATTTATGCATGGTATAATAAAATATCTTAAGTATATATATGTTATTTATGCAGTATAAACCTGTATGTTCTGAATTTGTTATATATGTGTGGTTTCAATACATTATAAATTATGTATAATGATATTGTATAATCTCATCAAAATAACAATATACCTTGAAATATATGAGGTATATTTGAATTGGGAAATAAATTAAAAAGCAAACATTGGTAAGAGATATTCCCGAAGTGGTGGCTATCGAGGAGTTTTCTGCTGGTTGAAAATCGTTTTTGACCGAAAGAGCAGTTTGATGCTTAATTCAAAGCTTTGATCCAAATATGATGTCAAAAGGAAAAAAGAAATTAAAAATATGTGTAAATAAGATGAGTATGAGGTAAATTTAAAAATAGAAGATGAGAGGAGAGACCGAGAGAGTATGAAAATAAAAAGCAAACCCATGATTTGTGCCGTGTGCTGACTAATTAAATGTCCCATAATCTTTGCAATGTGCTAATTATGTAAAAGAATCTGCTATTTGTGGGATAAATTCTTAAATAATTTTTAAAAGTGTTTAGCGGGGGTAGTTTTCTCATTATAATATAAAACAATTACAAGCCAACAAGTAATTAAACTCAAAGTTCTAATTCTTAAACCTATTATGCTAATCCTATTGAAACTAAATGATTTTCGGCATGTTCACTAGTAAGACATATGGTATTATAGCGATTATGAGTAGCAAACTACAATGTATTAAATTTGTTTTCTTTCGTATGATTTTGATTTATCTTTTTGAATATTTAAAAATGCTTGTTTCTTCCATATTTTGAACATTAGCTCCATGGAAGAATATGTTACTGTGGAAACACGGAAGAATTAAAATCTTAGATCAAAACACTATGTATGGATTGTATAAACTACCTAAACAGGAATTCTCGACAGCAGACAACCAGTTCAGATATTCACGACCAAGAAGTATTGGATTCTCTTTCGGAAATGCTCTGAAAGGAGAAGGAAGGCTTGAATGCCAACTTAGGAATCATGATCCACCGAAAGTGAAGAGAGGTCTATAAGCACCCCCAACTTAGGAATCATGACCCGCCGAAGAAAAGAAAAAAGTATATCACGATGCACCTTTCTTTGGTTAAGCTTTTGAAGATGCCAAAATTCTCTTTCGTCGCATCGAGGACTTTTTCAAAAATCCGGAGCCAAGCTTGCGCAGCAAAGTGTTCGAAGATCAAGAATCAATCTTTCATTGTTAAATAGACTGGAAGTCTTTGGCTAGTGCGTTGACCTATTTGACTTCACCTAAATAAAAATACATAGCGTTTTAGGAAGGTTGGCGTCTGGTGTCTAAACTGGAGACATCGCACGACTTTATTCTTGATACTAGCTTAGTTAATATTTTTCTACTCGTGTGATTTATATTGTTTTTGTGTTTGCTTAGTTTCTTTTACGCTGATGTAGAATAGTTGATGGATCTATACTCTAGCCATCTTTCATATTTTTCCAATTCATCACCTTTTAAACTATGAAAATGTCAAAAGAGTTTTGCTAAGTCCTATAAAAGTACGTATGTTATTATATTCTACTTCTACTAGTGACTTTTACATGACATTAAAAAAAATTACCAAAAATTTACCGAATTGTACCGATATCGAAGAGAAACCAAACATGATCGAGACGGATTCAAAAAGTCTAATTTTAATTATATATAATAGAATAACCAAAAGTTTGATATGATAAAATAACTGACAAAACCGAACCATTGACACCGCTAGCCGCAAGATGTACAGTTTAGTGATATCGCTCGAGGGTGTTCTACGGATAAGGGTGAATTCGATGCTCGCGGTCTCTTCCCTTCCCCTTGTAATAAAAAGTAGGAATAAAAAGATTAATGTGAATATACTCAAGTCACTTCGATTCACATTGTGACTTTTTAACTAACCTTATAAGAATGTTTTGTTAGCTACTCATGGTGTCAGCTTGACAAATTGAGTGGAGGAATTTGAAAATTTTAATATATTTTATAATCTTTTCCTACTCCGTTTCATCTTACTGCTTAAAAACTGGTTTGATCAACTTTTAAGCTAACGCAAATACCCTCTTAAGAAAATTACCATCTAAGGCCATCTCCAATCCTTTGCACTATTTTTAATACCAAAATGATGCAAATTAGCTGCAACCTATAAAACTATTTTTTACACCAAAAAAGAATATTCCTTTTCAAATTTCTTCTCCCTCTTCTCTATTATATTATATTTTTAATTTAAATTTATTTTTTTATTTCGTAAAACAAATCTTTTTATTTTTTCTTATAATAAAATTAACTTATAATTTTTATATAAAAATAATATATACGAAAATTAATTACACCAAAATTAAGATGTAAAATTAATATTATAAAAAATATTACATAAAAGTATAAGTAATTACAAATTTTATATATGTTTAAAAGTGTTATATAATAAAAGATAATAATAAAACATTGATGAATAGTAATAATATTGGTGGATATTATTACACCATATTTGGCATAACACTATTCACACACATAAATAGTGTAAGAAATGGTGTTGAGTTGGAGCACCATAACACCAAATCTTACGCTAAATAGTGTTTGGCGTAAAACTTGGCGCAAAGATGGTCTAAGCCAACTTTCAGCAGAGGAATTTGCTTAATTTTGTTATTTTTATTTTATTTTATTATTATTATTATTATATTAATTATTTTTTTGTAAAAGAGAAACTACAAAGCTGCTACACAAGGGTCAACAAAAACAACTTGACCTTCTTCGGTCTAGGTTTCCTCTTAATCACAAGTGACAACCAAACAAGATGATGCTGGACCAGCTGAGGAAAGAGAGACCTTGTTTTTAATTCTCATACAAATTGTAGTTGATTTCCTTTCACGAATTATTGATACTTTATTACGTGTTACACAATTGGATGATATAAAATATAGGGAACCATAACAATGTTGTTGTGATACTTCGAATTTTTCCAAGTACTATCGGGACTATTATTGGTTTTTCTATTTACGCAAACAAATGCACATTATGTTATATACATAACTTAAAAAGAGGAGATCCGACGAAATGGAGTTGTCCCGATATATTGTAAGAACAGCCTGCCCTTTTTATTTTAATCGGATTATGATAGGCTATGGTTCAGCCTCGAGTGATGTCGAGCCTCAGTACGGAGTTAGATTACCAAACATTTATTCAAAGACCGACCAAGGGTAAGATCGGCCGAGATCGAGACCAAGCAGAATGGAGATCAAGCAAGACCGATGGAGGTTTACTTGGTCAAGTAACGGTAAGTCGTAATATCCGAGATCGAGCAAGGATCACGGCGGAAATCTCGGCACGTATCAAGATGAGGCCGATTAATTAGCCAATATGGATTTCTTAATGTATTAAGAATTATACCATAAGTATAATTTTCCTACTATATAAAGGGGGTCTAATCACTTGTAAAGGCATTATATTCACGCAATTCAAAGCAATATACTATTTTTTAAGCTCTCAATACTCTATTATTTTGTTCATATCCCATTTTGTTCATTCATTTGGTTCGAAGGTGACTTACCTCGAGGTCCAAGGTTGCACGTCTCATTTGGTTTGCTTTTATTTTTCTTTACAGTCAATTTCAATATCAATTTACATATTTTCTCAAGATTGTGCCAAGTAAAATCACGTGTCCTTAAAACCACATATAAATCCAATTGTTATCCATTTTTAGGGTAAACAGTTTGGCGCCCACCACGGGGCTAAGGATAATAGTGATTTCCTGGTACTAACTTTCGTAACACACACTATTTTACACTTGTTCTTGTAAGTATCTTTGATTTCAGTATCAGCATGTCGAACTCTCAAGCAACACCCACACACATAGACAATGGCCTTGGTTTTCACGGCGAGAACGACAACATAGCCGCCCCAGGGAACAAAGTACCTCCAGTTGACCTCGATGGGGTACCGTCCGTAGACCCAATCGACATCAATTCCCATGTTGCCATTAATGCAAATCTGGTCGTCGACCCCGAGAATAACGTCCACAGAGACGTTTGATAAGTCGGTTAGAACGCACAGCGAAGAAGGCGGGATCAGCCTTCGAGTGATATTCGAAATGTTGAAGGCTCAACAAACTGCAATTGCACAACTCCAAAACCATAACCATGCACCGAGCATGGCCGGGCCCGAGCCATCGCAAGAAGTTGTTCATAGGGCCGAATCGGTGTCAAGAAGATCAAACGGAAATGAACCAGGGGCCTACCCCGCTATCATGAAGATGCTCGAGGAGCTGACAAAGCGAATTGAATCGGGGGAGAAGAAGATTGAAGCAAATGACAAAAAAGTGGAAACCTATAACTCCTGAGTTGATCAAATTCCGAGAGCACCACCGATTTTGAAGGGTTTGGATTCAAAGAAGTTCGTGCAAAAGCCCCCCCCCCCCCCCCCCCCCCCCCCCCCCCCCTCGAGTGTGGCTCCTAAACCGATTCCCAAGAAGTTCCGCATGACAGAATTTCTCAAGTATAATGGAAGGACCAACCCCAATGACCATGTCACTTCTTACACATGTGCAATTAAGGGGAATGATCTGGAGGACGATGAGATCAAGTCCGTATTTTTGAAGAAATTCAGAGAGACCTTAGCAAAGGGAGAGATGATATGGTACCATAATTTGCCACCCAACTCCCTCGGTTCTTTTGCCATGCTTGTGGAATCCTTCGTTAAAGCACACATCGGAGCTATAAAGGTCGAGACTAGAAAATCGGACCTCTTCAAGGTAAAGCATAAAGATAAATGAGATGCTCAGAGAATTTGTCTCTCGTTTCATATGGAACGTTTGGATCTACCTCCCGTTGCCGATGATTGGGCCTCGCAGAAATTAAAGCAGAACTTGATAGAATACCCAGCTGTCACCAGGGCTGATATGCATAATCGGTACCAGTCGAAGATTAGGGTCGAAGATGACCGTTGGGGGCTTCTTCCAGGTCCGTTTATCCTATCAGACCCGTCGACAGAGTCAAAAGGGATATTAACTGGGAACCACGGTCAAACAGGGATCGTTACCAGCCATATAATGGAGATCGGAGAAACAACGGACCTAGACGCAACCCCATTCGAGGTGAGAGGAGAAATGATCGGGGATAGAGCTCTCCAGGGCTCATAAGAAAGAATGGATTCGACAGGAAAGTCGAGCCCAAAGAAGCACCACCGACTGTCAGAATATAATTTCAACATTGATGCACCAACTATCGTATCAGCCATCGGGCGCATCAAAGATACTAGATGGCCTTGACCTCTCCAGACCAATCCAACCCAAAGAAATACCAATCAAATATGTAAGTATCATGGCACCCATGGTCATAGAATAGAAGATTGCAGATATCTCGGTTGTTCAACGAGGGACACCTTCGGGAATTCCTAAGCAATCGAGCCAAGAACCACTTCGGAAACGGAGATTCAAACTGGCCGAACGAGCAAGAAGATCCATAACACGTGATCCACATGATCGTTGGAGGGGTCGATATTTCTCAAGGATCAGTATTTAAGCGCACCAAGGTGTCGATTACAAGGGAGAGAGAACTCGGGATTGTGTACCAGAAGGAACCTTGTCTTTCAATGACGAGGATGCAGACGGGATCGTGCAAACCCATAACGATACACCGGTAATATCTGTACTAATGACATGTGTTTTGATTGATCCAGGTAGCTCGACCAACATCATTCGATCAAGGGTCGTAGAATAGCTCGGCCTACAATATATAGTTGTGCCTGTGGCTCGAGTCCTTAACGCTTCAATGTGGCGTGCAAAACCACCAAAGACGAGATAACTTTTCTAGTGAACGTGGCCGGAACCATCCAAGAAACTAAGCTCCATGTGATCGGGGGCGATATGAGGTATAACGCCCTGTTCGGGAGGCCGTAGATCCATAAATGAGGATAATCGGGCTCGGGGGTGAATGGGTAATCGAGTTTTGGTCCGAATTTTGGGTTTGGACCAAGCGGTCCTTGGAGGCGGTTCCGTCGACCCTTCACCAAGTTGTGAAGTTCCCGACACTAGAGGGAGTTAAAACGGTCTATAGGGAGCAACCCGCCACCACGAAAATGTTTGCAGTCGATGAAGTGATACAAATATCGGCAGTCTCATCAACAAAAGGATCAGATGCGAAGGGAAATTGGGAGGCCAAATAGCAACTACAGACGCCAGCCTCGACCCAATCAGAAAAGCAGGGGACTGGCGAGGATGATGATTATGGGGTACCTCGATCCTTCATAGTCCCTGATGATTCCGACACCACCAAGTTGATGGTCGAAGAGTTGGGACAAATCACATTGACCAAACATCAGCCCGAACGAAAGGTATCCCTGGGCACGGGGCTAGCCCCCGAGTTCAGGGGAAAACTCATTCAATTCCTTAAAACTAATATGAATTGTATTTCTTGGTCCCATCTCGATATGACAGGGATTCCACCGGAAATCACCACTCATAAACTAAGCCTGGATCCGAAGTTCCATCCGGTGAAGCAAAAAAGAAGACCCAGTCCGAGGTCAAACATATTTTCATCAAAGACGAGGTAACCAAGCTTCTTAAATAGGATCCATTAGGAAAGTAAAATGTCCCAAATGGTTAGCGAACGTAGTGGTATTCCTTAAGAAGAGAAGTAAACCTAGAATGTTTGTAGATTACAAAGACATGAATAAAGTATGTCCCAATGATTCTTTTCCTTTGCCTAATATCGATCGCATGATCGATGCCACGGCCGGCCACGAGATTCTCAGTTTTCTCGATGCCTATTCCGGGTACAACCAAATACAGATGAACCCGGAAGATCAAGAGAAGACCTCGTTTATCACTAAGTACGGCACCTAGTGCTATAATGTAATGCCATTCAGACTAAAAAATGCTGGTGCAACTTATCAATGCCTAGTAAACTGGATGTTCGAAAAACAAATAGGAAAAAGAATGGAGGTTTATATTGATGACACGTTAGTTAAGTCCCTGCGAGCAGAGGACCATTTGAAGCATTCGCAGAAACTTTCGGTATACTGAAGAGATACAACATGAAGCTCAACCTAGAAAAATGTGCATCGGGGTCGGCTCAGGAAAATTTCTTGGCTTCATAGTATCCAATCGAGGAATCGAGATCAACCCTGATAAAATCAAAGCTATCGAGGACATCACGGTAGTAGATAACGTAAAGGTCGTGCAGAGATTAACGGGGTGCATAGCCGCCCTAGGGCGATTCATTTCGATATCCTCAGATAAGAGTCACTGATTCTTCTCGTTACTGAAGAAGGAGAAGAATAACTTCGTGTGGACTTCGGAATGCCAACAGGACTTGGAGGAGTTAAAACGGTACTTATCGAGCCCGCCTCTACTTCACACACCAAAAGCGGCCGAGCAACTTTAGTTATATTTTGCAGTGTCGGAGATAGCGATAACTAGAGTCTTGGTCTGAGAAGAACGAGGTACACAATTCCCTATCTAATATGTTAGTCGGACCTTAGATGAGGCCGAAACCAGGTATCCCATCTAGAAAAATTGGCGCTCGCTTTGATAACGGTTACACCCCGTGTTTTCGTACGTGAGAGTACATCTGTTACACCCCACATTTTTGTATACGAAACTACGCCATAAATAAATTGACGGGAGCTCAGAAATGAGATGTTACGTACCGTATTTTTTTACGTTAATGTTTCGTCGTAAGCTAATCGACCTAAACTCGTGAATGAAATGATTTTGGGATTATAAGTATTATGCTATTCCAAACAAGTTACAAATATTCATGAAAGAGAGAGGGTAAGCAAATCGAAGAAAATGAAATTCCTCAAAATTTGACAATTTGGGATAAAATACGGTCTGAGCTATAATACCCGGTATTTATGGATTAGTGCCATAAAAGATACCATATGGTCATGATAGTATGATGTATAAAGTATATTAAAAAGTAATAGCATTTTAAGAAATTTTGAGATAATTCTTAATTATGTGGGTAATTGATTAATTATTGAAATAGTGAGGGAGTTAATGGATTGAGTAAGAAAAAGGCATGGATAATTGGATAAGTATGGGCCACTCACGTGGCAGCACCCCTTAAACCCAAGAATGACTCATTAAGCTATTATACTATGTGGCAAGTTATACAAAATAAGTCACTGGACTAAGTGACAATTCATTTTTACACGTAAAGAATTCTTGACCTCTTTAGTGGAAAAACATAAGACTTTCAAAAATCAAGATAACATTCCTTTTCCATTAAATGAGAATGACAATGTCCCAGTGTGAATTTTCTCTAAAATCTTACAAGATCC
>MDKH01009273.1:0-30245 GCA_005239495.1 Nicotiana undulata
GGCAGGGTGAGCGAAGATGCAAACATAAGGCGACTCCCGATGAGAGTTTCCAAACAAAAACAGTTTTATCCATCTACGTCAACAAAGTCCACCCATTCAAAGAAGAAATCATGAAATTTGAAGACATTTTGAAAAGGGTAGAGGAGGAAGACAAGTGTCTACAAGTTGAAGACTTCACAAAATTAGAGATGAAAGACCAACACTGCCACTTTTACATTTTTATATTTTATCATCACATTAGTATAGTCATATGTAATATCATCACAGAGTATGTTATAAACTCTGTGATGATCATAGAATATTTGGTTCTTTCAAGTTCTTATTTTTTACATGCATGCAAGTAAGTGAGGCTTTTTTTATGCCTTGATAGGACTTAGTAAGGTAAGGTTTAGCCCCGTTTGTGTTGCTTTAGTCCTATGCCTTTGGAAAGATATCCAATCGGCTATGAGATTATATGCCCTCGTGAGACTTTGCCGGCAGCTACACCATGACTCCTCTACATGAGGCTGCCATATAGGGCGTTGTGAGGTGCAGAGGAGTGATTATATAGTCGAGGCATAAAGGCAACAATACGGGTGCTATTGTCCCCCTTATTTATACTATTCCTATGTCGTTCGTTTTTCTTTTTATTATCAATAAAACTAGCCCTAGGCTCCTCGCCTAGTGAATTTGCCAAAAAAAAAAAATTAAGTTGCAACCCGCATCACTTCCTCACTTGTGATTATTTTTTACTAATAGGCATAAAAATATGTCTAGGACTAATTAGTATACTCCTCGTGTAACCTTTTTCTTAAAATCGACATATAAATACGAACAACAATTCGGCCAAAATTCAGCCATGACATTTGTAAGCAATTAATGAAAAAATAAGATAATAATTTAAAATACAGTCATATAACGATCACATTCATGAAACCGATTCTTGACTCTAAAATGGGAGTCAACAAACTAATCCAATTTTTTAAACTATTTAAACAAAAATTATTATAGTATTATTTCTAAGGCATTGAGAACTCACTTAAAGCACTAGTATAATATTTTACACATGAAAGACGTTAGCTTTTAGAAAAGAAATTCTCACATGTTTCTGACCACATATATCAATTATATAAGTCAACTTAAATTACTTACATGTCAAAGGCAGTAGGTAATCTTAACAAAAAAGTAACGTAATTCTAGTTCCTCTCTTTCGTACTTTTTTTTTTTTACTTTTCTTTTAAGACTAAATACATGACCAAACTAACAATTTACAGAAAGTGATTTAAGTTTACAAGAATAGCTCCTTGTTTTAAAAAAAAAAACTTTACTAACAGGGACGAAGGTGACATTCATGTTTTGAGTTGATAATGCATTTTTTATCTGTACATAATTTATTGAAAATGAAATAAATGTATTTCTTTTTATATCACACCAACTTTATGTTAGGTCTCAGTTTATGTTTGAATCAATGGTGAAGAACAAAAGACGTGTGGCATAAGACAATTACAAAATACCAATTGTGATAAAGAAATAGAGATCCAAATAAAGCCATTTATACTCCGAAAAATTGCTACACAAAGAAAAAAGAAGAAGAAGACAACGACATCAACTATATTTATCAGAATACTCCATCTCTTTCAATGGCTCTTCTTTAAAACCTTTACTTATAATGAACGATATTAAGAACGCCTAAACTAAATGTTAACCCGACTAGAATTTCTCAAATTCTTATACCACAAAAATGTTTCAAAATATAGCAGTAACATGTTTAGCAATATATATAAGCCAAATATTAAAGAAATGGAGAGGAACCTTTTGCGAAGATCAACAAGATAACAACTTCAATCAACTGATTTCAGAGCAAAAAGATGCTAACTCTTCAACAACCTCGAACGAAAACCTCGACTGTCACAACCCCAAATCCTAATTTAGGCCGCGATGGCGCCCAACAGCGGGATTAGGCAAGCCAACATGAATTACACTAGGTGTTACCTTTCCCATTTGATTAAACAAGTCAATATTTACCGGTTTAAGACTATTAAACATGATGATAGCTTGATATGAAAATAAAATCATAACAATACATGGCCAAAATAAAGCATGTGTATGAATATATAGCCCGAAACCAAAAATAAACACTACGTGTGTGCCAGTAACTAGTGTCACGGGCAACTATCGGGATATACAAGATACATATAGATACAAATCCACAGTCTGGATGAAATAGACGAGGAAAAATAACAAAAAGAACTTCAGGGTGCTGCTAGAAGGTCGCCAGGAAGAGCAGCTCACCTTGAAGTCTAATCACACAAATCAATATCTAGCACCGGCCTGATAATCAGATGTACCACCCTCCGGACCTGTACAATCAAGTACAGAAGAAGAAGAAGTGCAGCATGAGTACATAAATAAATATGTACTCAGTGAGTATCCCGTCTAAACTCGAAGGAGTAGTGACGAGAGGTCGACTAGATACTCACTAAGGTCCAGCAATATAATATAAAAAGAGATATGGCTAAAGCAGTAGGCATGTGAAGCAACACTCAACAAGTACATAAGCAATTAATGTAATCCAAGTAACAACTGAAAATGAACTGCAAGTGCCAAATCCTCCGTTTACACAATACCTATCAATTATAAGTGACTCAGACTTAAGTGATAATACAATACCAGAACAAGACAATCGGCCGGAGTCATAAGGGTGGTCATAAAGACTGAAGTCAAAAGCTACCCACGATCGCGAATCATACCTGCGACTCGTGTGCTGACTCGAAAATAATAAGCTCCCCACGATCATAAATCTTACATGCGACTCGTGTGGTGACTCGATAATGATAAGCTCCCCACGATCGCGAATCTTACCTGCGACTCGTGTGCTGACTCGATAATGATAAGCTCCCCACGATCGCGAATCTTACCTGCGACTCGTGTGCTGACTCGATAATGATAAGCTACCCACGATCGCGAATCTTACCTGCGACTCGTGTGCTGACTCGATAATGATAAATGCATATTCATATATATAGGTTTATATGTGTACCGACTCAACAGTGAACCCAACAGGACCGTGCCAATACCACTGTAGCCAACTGGGATTGAAATCATAATATTTCACCTTTCCATATCATCTCAACAACAATCACAACTTACAATACATACAAGGTACAAATAAGGCACATAGAGGCATGCTCGTGAGTCCTAAAGCTACCAGACATAGCAATATAGTTGCCACGTACGGACTCTCGTCACTTGGTATGTACGCGGCCCCCACAACATGTATACATAACAAATAAGGAACCTATGGGGACATTTGCCCCTTACGAGGTTGGAAAGGAGCCTCACCTCGTGACGAAATCACCCCTCGAATCAAGGATGCGCCCGAAATCTCCGAAATCTACCCTCAACGGGTCACAATTAGCCAAATATAGATTAATTGAATCAATTTAATTTCAAAGAAGAAGAATCGACCAATAAACCCAAAATTAGGCATTCTTCAAGGATTTTGGAATTTCCACCCCGGGCCTACACGTTCGGATTTCGAGAATGCTCGAAGGAATCACCTACCCAAAGCCTAAGGATCATAATTTATGTGATTTATACTTGAATTCATAACAAGAATTGAATAGTTCACCAAATTCCCAAAAATCCTAATTACTACCCCAAATCTAGGTTTTGCTAAGATTTAGTAGTTAAATGCCTTGCTAATTCACATATTAGACTAGACAAACGGAGTGAAATTACTCACCTTTGGTGGACTTGGCCGTGGGCATGTTTTCCCCAAGCTTGAGAGCTCTTTAATGGAGGTTGAGTGAGAAAAAGATGAAGCAAATCCGTGTTTTGACATTTAAATACAGGCTGCCTACAGGGGTTTCCGCACCTGCGACCTGCGGAGTTGGGGGCCGCACCTGCGAGGCTGGGACCGCAGAAGCGGTCCCGCACCTGCGGCCGGGAAACCGCATCTGCGTTCACACCAGCTACAACTGCACCAGCAGTGCTTTTAGCTGGTTTTTGGCCTCGTATGGTGTCCGGGAGGCACCTGGGCCCACCCGAGCCCCCGTCTAAATATACCAACCAGTCCCAAATCATTATACGGACTTGCTCGAGCCCACAGAACACTCAATACAACGCTAAAACTCAAATTCACATCCCAAAACCCCTGAATTCATAACTTAAGACTTTCAAACTCTAGATTTCTATAATGATGCGCCGAACCGACCTATACAACTCGGAATGACTTCAAATTATGCAGACAAGTCATAAATGACCATACCAAACTATTCCTGATCCCGGAATTCCGTTCGGACCTCGATAGCATAAAATCACATTCCAATCCAAATTTCAAACTTAAGGAAATCCTTATTTCCATTTCGGGCGCCAAAATGCTCCTGGGTCATTGAAAACCCGAGCCGAACATATGCCCAAGTCCGAAATCATCATACAAAGCTATTGGAGCTGTCAGAACTCGATTCCGAGGTCGTTTGCTCAAGATGTTGACCGAAGTCAAACTTGGCCAAATAGGCCAACCTTAAGGAACCAAGTGTTCCTAAATCACTCAAACCATTCCCGAATCCTGTACCACCCGTCCCCGCAAGTCATAAAGCACGAATAGCCGCTATGGAAGGTTTCATTTTGGCGAACGGGATCCTATTACGCAAAACGACCGGTCGGGTCATTACATTCTCCCCCTCTTAAACAAATGTTCGTCCTCAAACGGGTCTAGAATCATACCTGGAGTGTTGAATAGTTGTGGATATCTGCTCCGCATGCCTCCTCGGACTCCCAAGTTGCCTCCTCAACTAGTTGTCCCCTCCAGTGGACCTTAACTGCAGAAACTGTCTTGGACCTCAACTGGCGGTCCTGTCTATCAATAATAGCTATTGGATCCTCCACGTAGCCCAACTTCTCATTTAACTGAATCGTGTTGTAATCAACTACGTGAGAGAAGTCGGCGTGATACCTCCGAAGCATGGATACGTGGAAAAATCGGATGAACTCCTGATAGCTAGAGGTAAAGCAAGCTCATAAGCGACCTCTCCGACTCGCCTCATCACCTCGAATGGACCTATAAACCTGGAACTCAGCTTGCCCTTCCTCCCGAATCTCATGATACCTTTCATCGGCGAAACCTTCAGCATAACCTTATCTCCCTCCATAAATGCTACATCACGCGCCCGCTGATCTGCGTAGCTCTTCTGTCTGGACTGAGCTGTGCGGAGTCTCTCCTGAATAATCTTCACCCTATCCAGCATCTCTCACATGATCTGTGCCATATAACATGGCCTCGCCAGGCTCAAACCACCTGATAGGAGAACGACATCGCCGACCATATAAAGCCTCGAATGGATCCATCTCGATGCTGGAATGATAACTGTTATTGTATGCAAACTCTGCCAAAGGCAAGAATTGGTCCCCCTGACCACCAAAATCAATCACACAAGCCCTGAGCATATCCTCCAAAATCTGAACTGTACGCTCTGACTGGCCATCAGTCTGAGGGTGAAATGCTGAACTGAGGTCTATATGAGTTCCCATCTCACTGTGCAAAGCTCTCCAGAAGTGCGAAGTGAACTGAGGACCTCGATCTGATATAATAGACACCGACACACCGTGCAATCGGACTATCTCTCGAATATAAATCTGAGCCAGCCTCGCTGTAGTGTAAGTAGTAGCCACAGGAATCAAATGCACCGATTTGGTCAATCTATCCACAATGACCTAAATCAAGTCAACCTTCTGCAAAGTCCGAGGCAACCCAACCACGGAGTCCATAGCGATGTGCTCCCATTTCCACTCAGGAATGGGCTTCTGCTGAAACAAGCCTCCTGGCCTCTGGTGCTCGTACTTGACCTGCTGACAATTGAGACACCTAGCCACATACTGCACTATATCCTTCTTCATCCGCCTCCACCAGTACTGTTGCTTCAAATCATGATACATCTTCGTCGCTCCTGGATGAACATAATACCAAGAACTGTGCGCCTCTGCTAGAATCTTCTCCCTCAGGCCATCAATATCATGAACACACAATCGGCCTTGGAGTCTCAGAACACCATCCTCGCCCAAGGTAACCTCCTTGGACCTACCCTGGACCACCATATCTCGAAGCTCTGCAAGACGTGGATCATCAAACTGTCGAGCCTTAATCTCCCCCAACAATGAAGACTGAGCAACTACATGAGCCAAAACTCGACGAGGCTCCGAAAGGTCCAATCTCACAAGGAGATTGGACAAGGACTGAATGTCCAAGGCTAAAGGTCTCTCCTCAGCTGCAATGTAGGCCAAGCTACCCATACTTGTTGCCCTCCTACTCAAAGCATCTTCTACTACATTCACCCTGCCCGGGTGATACCAAATAGTGAGATAATAGTCTTTTAACAACTCAAGCCATCTCCGCTGCCTCAGATTAAGGTCCCTCTGCTTAAACAAATGCTGCAAACTACGGTGGTCGGTGTAGACCTCACATGACATACCATACAAATAGTGCCGCCAAATCTTCAAAGAATGAACAATCGCCGCCAACTCTAAGTCGTGCACAGGATAATTATTTTCATGAACCTTCAGCTGGCGCGAAGCATAAGCAATAACCCTGCCATCCTGCATCAACACACATCCCAACCCGACGCGTGAAGCGTCGCAATATACAGTATACATCCCAGACTCAGAAGGCAATGATAGAACTGGTGCTGAGGTCAATGTTGACTTGACCTTCTGAAAGCTCGCCTCACACTCATCGGACCATCGAAACTGGGCATTCTTCTGAGTCAATCTAGTCAATGGAGCTGCAATAGAAGAGAATCCCTCCACAAATCGTCGATAATAGCCTGCTAGACCCAAAAAACTCCTGACCTTTGAAGCTGAAGTAGGACGCAACCAACTCTCAACGGCCTCAATCTTCTGCGGATCAACCTTGATACCCTCTCCGGATATCACATGCCCCAAGAATGCCACAGACTCTAACCAGAACTCGCACTAGGAGAACTTAGCATATAGCTTCTGCTGTCGCAAGGTCTGAAGCACAACTCTCAAATGCTACTTGTGCTCACCAAGGCTCCGTGAGTAGACCAATATATCATCAATGAAAACAATAACGAAGGAGTCGATAAACGGCCTGAAAATCCTATATATCAAGTCCATAAATGTTGTTGGGGCATTAGTCAAGCCGAAGGACATCACTAGAAACTCATAATGGCCATATCTGGTGCGAAATGCAGTCTTCGGAACATCAGAAGCCCAAATCTTCAACTGGTGATAACCCGATCTCAGATCAATCTTAGAAAACACCCGGGCACCCTGTAACTGGTCAAACAAATCATCAATGCGCGATAGAGGATACTTGTTCTTGATGTTCACCTTATTCAACTGACGATAGTCAATGCACATCCGCATAGACCCATCCTTCTTCTTCACAAATAAGACCGGAGCACCCCACGGTGACACACTCGGCCTGATAAACCCCTTGGCCAACAACTCCTCAAGCTGCTCCTTCAACTCCTTTATCTCCTTAGGAGCCATACGATAAGGGGGAATGGAAATAGGCTGAGTGTGTGGAGCCAAATCTATACAGAAGTCTATATCTCGATCTGGAGGCATGCCTGGAAGATCTGAAGGGAACACGTCTGGAAACTTTCGAACAACCGACACTGAATCAATGGTAGGAGACTCGGCGATGGTGTCCCGCACGAAAGCAAGGTAAGCTAAGCAACCCTTCTCGACCATGTGCCGAGCCTTCATATAGGAAATGACCCGACTGAATGCACTAACTGAAGAACCCCTCCATTATAACCTCGACGACTCAGGCATGGCTAATGTAACTATCTTGGCATGGAAATCCAACACGGCATGATAAGGAGATAGCCAATCCATGCCCAAAATAACCTCGAAATCAACCATATCGAGCAATAACAGGTCGGCTCTGGTCTCAAGCCCACAGAAGGTAATCACACAAGATCGGTAGACCCGGTCTACTACCAAAGAATCGCCCACAGGAGTGGACACATACAATGGAGAACCCAATGACTCACGAGGAACATCGAGAAAATGAGCAAATAATGCGGAAACATATGAGTATGTAGACCCTGGATAAAATAGCACTGAAGCCTCCCTACCACATACTGAAATAATACCTGCAATCACGGCGTCTGAGGTCACTACGTCTGACCTGGCCGGAATAACATAAAATCTGGCTGTAGCACCTGAAGACTAAGCTCCCCCAGAACGAGCTAGAGCTGGCTGACCCCTTCCTGACTGGCCTCCCCCTCTAGGACGGCCCCTGCCAACCTAACCCCCACCCCTAGGTGGTCGAACTGCTGGTGCTGCAATCATAGGCTGGTGACTCTGCTGCACGACCTTGCCCCGATAGTGGGAGAAATCCCTCCTCACGTGGCCTAAGTCCCCACACATGTAGCATCTTAAATGTGACATATCCTGATGTCCTGTGGAGTAAGAGTCCCGAATGTCCGGAGTGCGATGAGAGTCAACTGACACATCACTGAAATAGGAATCGAAGGATCTCTGACGACTGGAGTAACCACTGGATGAACTGTGGATGGATGGAGGATGGCATGAGCGCTCTGGCATGGCGCTAAACTTAGGCATCGCTGGAACACCCTGGGAGGTAGTGGAGGTGCTGTATATGAAGGCCTGAAGACTGGAGGGCGAAGCCGGGTCCATCTATCTAGCATCTTCTGCTGGCCGCCCGCTGTAACTGACCTGGGATCTGGCTGTGCTACTATAGGCTGAACTCCGCCCACGGGCGGTGTACCCGGAGTGTGATGTGCTGCTGCCCTGAGCGGTAGGGGTCTGAACTCCCCCTCCCACCCGGGAAGTGGCAGGATATGGTGGAAGTACACCTGCCTGGGACATCGTGTCCATGAATATCAACATGCGGCCCATGACCTCCTGGAAGCCTGGCGCCGTCATAAAGTCAGCTGGAGCAGGAGCAACGGGAGGCAACTCATCCCGCTCCTCGATAATATGGTCCTCAAGTGATGCAACCGGTACGACTCTGGGACGCCCTCATCCCCTGTCTCGAGCAGGTGCCCTACCTCTGCCTCTACCACGGCCTCGAGCGGCGGGGGTAGCAGCCTCTCTCCCGGATCAGGAACATGAGAAGCACGCGTCCTCACCATCGTGAGAGAGTAGAAGATCAAATTTGGGTACATCATCGGTTGCACGATAGGATATGAACAAAGAGGAGTTTCTTAACACCCTATAGTCTCCTGAAGATAAGTACAAACGTCTTCGTACCGATCCGCAAGACTCTACTGGGTCTGCCTGTGACTCGTGAGACTACGTGAACCTAAGGCTCTGATACGACCTTGCCACAACCCCAAATCCTAATTTAGGTCGCGATGGCGCCCAACAACGGGGTTAGGCAAGCCAACATGAATTACACTAGGTGTTACCTTTCCCATTCGATTAAACAAGTCAATATTTACCAGTTTAATACAATTAAACATGATGATAGCTTGATATAAAAATATAATCATAACAATACATAAACAAAATAAAGAAGGTGTATGAATATACAGCCCGGAACCCAAAATATACACTACGTGTGTGCCAGGAACTAGTGTCACGAGTGTCACGGGCAACTATCGGGATATACAAGATACATATAGATACAAATCCACAGTCTGGATGAAATAAACGGGGAAAAATAACAAAAGGAACTTCAGGGTGCTGCTAGAAGGTCGCCAGGAAGAGCAACTCACCGTGAAGTCTAATCACACAAATCAATATCTAGCACCGGCCTGATAATCAGATGTACCAGCCTTCAGACCTGTACAATCAAGTACAGAAGAAGAAGAAGTGCAGCATGAGTACATAAATAAATATGTACCCAGTGAGTATCCCGTCTAAACTCAAAGGAGTAGTGACGAGAGGTCGACTAGATACTCACTAAGGTCCAGCAATATAATATAAAAAGAGATATGGCTAAAGCAGAAGGCATGTGAAGCCGAAATCAACAAGTACATAAGCAATTAATGTAATCCAAGTAACAACTGAAAATGAACTGCAAGTGCCAAATCCTCCGTTTACACAATACCTATAAATCCCACTATATGTGACTCAGACTCAAGTGATAATACAATACCATAACAAGACAATCGGCCGGAGTCATAAGGGTGGTAATAAGGAATGAGGTCATAAGCTACCCACGATCGCGAATCAAACCTGCGACTCGTGTGCTGACTCAAAAAAGATAAGCTCCCCACGATCGCGAATCTTACCTGCGACTCGTGTGCTGACTCGATAATGATAAGCTCCCCACGATCGCGAATCTTACCTGTGACCCGTGTGCTTACTCGATAATGATAAGCTCCCCACGATCGAGAATCTTACCTGCGACTCGTGTGCTGACTCGATAATGATAAGCTACCCACAATCACGAATCTTACCTGTGACTCGTGTGATGACTCGATAATGATAAGTTACCCACGATCGCGAATCTCACTTGCGACTCGTGTGCTGACTTGATAATGATAGGCTACCCACGATCGCGAATCTTACCTGCGACTCTTGTGCTGACTCAAAAATGATAAGCTCCCCACGATCGCGAATCTTACCTGCGACTCGTGTGCTGACTCGATAATGATAAGCTTCCCACGATCGCGAATCTTACCTGCGACTCGTGTACTGACTCGATAATGATAATCTCCTAACGATCGCGAATATTACCTGCGACTTGTGTGCTGACTCGATAATGATAAATGCATATTCATATATATCGATTTATATGTGTACCGACTCAACAGTGAACCCAACATGACCGTGCCAATACCACTGTAGCCAACTAGGATTGAAATCATAATATTTCACCTTTCCATATCATCTCAACAACAATCACAACTTACAATACATACAAGGTACAAATAAGGCACATAGAGGCATGCTCGTGAGTCCTAAAGCTACCAGACATAGCAATATAGTCGCCACGTATGGACTCTCGTCACTTGGTACGTACGCGGACCCCACAACATGTATACATAACAAATAAGGAACCTATGGGGACATTACCCCCTTATGAGGTTGGAAATGAGACTCACCTCGTGATGAAATCACCCCTCAAATAAAGGATGCGCCCGAAATCTCCGAAATCTACCCTCGACGGCTCACAACTAGCCAAATATAGCGTAATTGAATCAATTTAAGTTCAAAGAAGAAGAATCAACCAATAAACCCAAAATTAGGCATTCTTCAAGGATTTTGGAAATTTGACCCCCGGCCCACACGTTCGGATTTCGAGAATGCTCGAAGGAATCACCTACCCGAAGCCTAAGGATCGTAATTTATGTGATTTATACTTGAATTCATAACAAGAATTGAATAGTTCACCAAATTCCCAAAAATCCTAATTACTACCCCAAATCTAGGTTTTACTAAGATTTAGTAGTTAAATCCCTTGCTAATTCACATATTAGACGAGACAAATGGAGTGAAATTACTCACCTTTGGTGGACTTGGCCGTGGGCAGGTTTTCCCCAAGCTTGAGAGCTCTTTTAATGGAGGTTGAGTGAGAAAAAGAAGAAGGAAATCTGTGTATTGATATTTAAATAAAGGCTACCTATAGGTGTTTCCGCACCTACGACCCTAGGACCGCACCTGCAGTCCCGCACCTGCGAGGAAATGGCTGCACCTGCGGGAAATGGCTGGGGGAGCTGGGTTAGCACCTGCGGAGTTGGGGGCCGCACCTGCGGTCCCGCTCCTGCGGAAAATGGTCCGCACCTGCGGAAGTTGGGCACCTGCGAGGCTGGGACCACAGGAGCGGTCCCGCACCAGCTGCTGGGAAACCGCACCTGCGGTCACACCACCTACAGCTGCACTAGTAGTGCTTTTAGCTCGTTTTTGGCCTTATGTGGTGTCCAGGAGGTACCTAGGCCCACCCGAGCCCCCGTCTAAAGATACCAACCAGTCCCAAATCATTATACGGACTTGCTCGAGCCCATAGAACACTCAAAACAACGCTAATACTCAAAATCACATCCCAAAACCCCTGAATTCATAACTTAAGATTTTCAAACTCTAGATTTCTTTAATGATGCGCCGAACCGACCTATACAACTCGGAATGGCTTCAAATTTTGCAGTCAAGTCATAAATTACCATACGGAACAATTCCTGGTCCCGGAATTCCGTTCGGACCTCGATAGCATAAAATCACGTTCCAATCCATATTTCAAACTTAAGGAAATCCTGATTTCCATTTCGGGCGCCGAAATGCTCACGGGTCATCGCAAACCCGAGCCGAACATACGCCTAAGTCCGAAATCATCATACGAAGCTACTTGAGCTGTCAGAACTCGATTATCATGTCGTTTGCTGAAAATGTTGACCGAAGTCAAACTTGGCCAAATAGGCCAACCTTAAGGAACCAAGTGTTCCTAAATCACTCAAACCATTACGAATCCCGAACCACCCGTCCCCACAAGTCATAAAGCACGAATAGCCACTATGGAAGGTTTCATTTAGGGGATTGGGATCCTACTATGCAAAACAACCAGTCGGGTCGTTACATCGACGTTAAAACTTCTTCAACTTGTTTGAACAATTAAAAGGGAGAAAATATTATGGGAAAGATAAAAGGAATTCAAAACAAAAAATTCAAGAAACAACACTTTCAAATAATTTTTTTTATGTAGCAATACTCCTCATTTGTAACGACCCGACCGGTCGTTTTGAGCTCTAGTGCATCGTTCAGCGGTTGGAAGTCATGAACCGCTTCATTTCAAGTATTATGACATGTGTGCATGGCCGGAGTTGAACTTCATGAAGTTCGGAGTTAGATTGAAAGGGAAAGTTCGCATTTCGGAAGCCTTAAGAGGAAGAATCGGCTAAGATTGGGATTTGAAGTGAACGACCTCAGAATCAGGATCTGAGGGTTCCAGAAGGTTCGTATGATGATTTTGGACTTGGGCATATGTACGGATCGGGTTTTGGATAACCCGGGAGCGTTTTGGTGTATATTGAGGAAAACAACATTTTTGAAGGAATTTCCTAAGTTTGGCTTGAAGTGCATTTCAGAGATATTAATGTCCGTTTGGGATTCCGAGTCTGGGAATAGCTTCGTATGGTGATTCTGGAGTTGAGAGCACGATCGGAAGTGAATTCAGATGTCCGGAGGCCAGTTTGAAGTCATTTGGCTAAAGATAGAAACTTGAAGGTTTTTTGAAGAATCCGATCGGAAGTGGAAATTTTAATATTGGGGTCGGAATGCGATTTCAGAAGTTGGAGCAGATCCGTAATGTTGGCTATGGCTTGTGAGCAAAATTTTGGGTCAATCGAATATGATTTGATGGGTTTCAGCGTCGGATGTAGAAGTTTGAAATTCTAAGTTCTTAAATATTTGGATTGGAGAGCGATTCGTCGTTTCGATGTTGTTTGATGTGATTTGAGGCCTCAAGCAAGTTCGTTTCATGTTTTGGGACAGGTTGGTGTAATTGGACGGGGTACCGGGGGCCCCGGGTGGATTCCGGGTGGTTAACATATCAACATTTGAAGTTGGAGAAGGCTGAAGGTTGCTGTCATCTGGTGTAACTGCACCTGCGAGGCTTTGACCGCAGGTGCGGAGCCGCAGGTGCGGATATGGGCACCGCAGGTGCGAGTTTTGGGCTGGAGCTGAGGAGGCTGCAGGTGCGGAAGGCTGGCCGCACCTGTGGAAGCGCGGGTGCGAAGAGGGGGATCGTAGGTGCGGAAATGAGGATGGGCAGAATGTTTTTAAAGCGTAAATATTTGTCATTCTCCATCTATTTTCATATGCTATGGGCGATTTTGGAGAGCATTTCAAGAGGGGTTTCATCGGGCATCAGAGGTAAGTTGTTTCTACTCATTTCTAAGATTAAATACAAGATTATTACATGGTTTTGATATGAGAAATTGAGGGAATTTGGGAATTTTGAAGGAAACCTAGAAATTTCATAAATTAGATTTTAGCCACGAATTGAGCATGAATATTCGAGTAAATTGCATATTTGAACTAGTGAAGCTATGGGTAGAGTTTATCTTCGAGAAATTTCGGAATCCAGGCACGTGGGCTTGGGGGCATTTTGGTCAATTCACTAAGCAAAGTTGGGAAATTATATAATTTGAACTTGTTACGAATATTAGAGTGAATTTTCATTGCTTTGCCCCTTATTTGGCAGTTTTGAGCGTTGTGCATCAATTGGAGTCGTCGGAAGGGCTTGGAAGCCGGTTATGGAATTTCGGAGCGAGGTAAGTCTCCTTTCTAACTTTGTGAGGGGGAACTGTCCCCCTAGGTGAAATAAATGAACATATATGCCATTACTTGCGGGGGCTGCATATGCACGAGGTGACGAGAGTCCGTGCGTAGCTACTGTTATGCCATGCCTCGGTAGTCTAGGACCCACTAGCATGCCTTAATTGTTGTACCTGTGATTTCATCAATGATATTAGCCTAGTGACATTATCGAGTTAGTAATTGGATACTTAAGACGGTCAGAGCCTATTTTCCTTAATCACTTGAGAAGAAAATGGATCCTTCCTTGTATAATTGTGTTCCAGATGAATCAAAAATATTTAGAACCGTATTAAACTTGATAAATGAATTTCCAGAAATGACTTAAACACTATCTTCATGTGCACCTAAAGAGAATTTTATCGCTTCTTTGAGAAAACTGCCTTCCTGATGAAATTTGAACCTACTGTGTGATTATGTGTACTTACGAGCACCTGAGTCGTAGGTATGATTCACGAGCAAGTTAGCCTTATTATTATTATTATGTTGACTGCGTCGCATGATCGATTTGCGAGCGGGAAAAAATAGATGCATCTATGGTTCGAGTCGTTCGACCCTCGGCAGTGACCAGTTTATTATTGTTGATCTGCGCCGTTCGACCCTCGACATTTGTGATTTATACATGATAAATGCTGCGTATTTCCTATGATTTATACATGTTTGTCGGTTAAAGGAAAAGTCGAAATGCGGTTTAAATGAAGGATAAATGATGTGTAAAAGGGTGAAATAAGTTGGATGTTTCTTGTCCCCGATTTTTGATTGATTTTATATGTTACTCATGCCTAGCACCTCACTTGATTATATTTATCCGACTTATAGCAAGTGTCTAATTTGACCTCTCGTCACTACCTCTCTGAGGTTAGGCGGGATACTTACTGAGTACACGTTATTTTCGTATTCATACTACACTTGTTCTGCATTTTGTTGCACAGGTACCTTCATAGCCCAATGGTTGACTTGGAGACTTAGACGGGCTGCATCATCCGGAGGCGTTCCGCAGCTGACATAGTCTCCCTTCTATGTATTGGCACTTTATTTTAAAGTCTTTGTCCAATTTGTACCTCGGACAAGCATTGTATAATTGTAAATTCTTAGAAGTTGCTCATGTACTTGTGTCACCGGGTTCTGGGGATGTGTCGGGATTTATTTTATTTATATTAAATTGATTTCCTGACATATTTAATTAACGAAGAATTATGTATTGGATTATGAAATGCCGGAAAAAGTAACGATTTCGAAAATGTTTAAAAACAGGAATTTTCCAACTAATTAAGGTTCGACTTTCCTGACAGTGGTGTCCAGTGCCATCACGACTTATGGAATTTGGGTTGTGACATCATTTTCTCCTTTTCTTCTCTTTCAACTCTGTATTTATAAGAGAAATTTTTTGTATATGAATATAACTGTGTGTGTATGTGATAGTTTGTGAGTGGGGGTTTACGTGAAAGAGTGGAGGGAGTTCTTTCACTGAATTGGAGATAATGGAGGATAAATAGTTATATAATTATACAATAAAAAGTCCTAATTGTATAGGGCATCAATTGTGGAGCAAATAAAGATACCAAATCTTATGAATGGGATAGAGGTATAAGTGGAGTAAAACAGATGAATTTATGTGCGTGTGTGTTGAGTGAACGTGAGGGAGTGAGAAAAATCCATTTTTGGAGGAGGGAATCTTGGGAGGTTAATTATGAGGGAGTTGGGTAGATTTTGGGAGTTTAGCAAAAATGGGGAACTTAGGAGATTGGATTGTTAGCTAATTAAAAATAAATCAGATTTTTTGAGACAAAGTCTCAAACTTTATCTCCTAATGTTAGCTTCAAAAAAAATATATTTTGTTTTGTAGAAGATAAATAAAATTAAAAAGATAATAAGATTAATTAACATTTCTTACAATATAAGAAAACCATATATTTGAATGTACTTTAAGTGATATTAAGAAAAATACTACTAACTTATTATGATTCTAATTAAAAGAAAAATAAATAAACATGTATCCTAAGAATGTTTATATATATTTTTTAGTTTTTAACTTTCTTAGATAAAACCTATTAAGAGTAAGATAAAAAATTTAAAATAATAAGATTAGACCTAAAAGAAATATTTACATAAAAATAGTATAGAATTTGGGTGTGGTAAAAAAATAGTTGTTCACAACCCCTACCCAGCAATTACCGGCTCCTCCGCAACTTGAGGAGATTCCTAGGGAGACCGCACATCCAGTTCCCCCTCCACTTCCATTAGATCCGGACTTGAGAAGTGCGGTGCATTTGTTGGCACAATTGGTAGCTACCCAACAACAAGCTAGGGCATCCGCTAGTACAGGACCATCCGAGGGATCTGGATTTCAAGGGTCCGAGGTTTATTGCTTTAAGTACCCCAGAGTCCACGGGGACAGATCAAAGGGAGAACCCGCAGGATTTCGTAGACCAGCTTCACAAGATCTTTTAGATTATGCATGCCACGGAGAAAGAGGAAGTTGAGTTAGCAACTTTTTGACTCCGAGATATAGCCATCATTTGGTACGAGGGATGGGAAAGGTCCAGGGGACGTGATGCACCTCCAGCTATTTGGGAAACATTTTCAGATGCCTTTCTTGACCAGTACTTACCGCAAGAGATCCGACAGGCCCGACTCGGTCAATTTCTATCCCTCAAGCAGGGCAATATGAGTGTTCGAGAGTATAGTCTCCGTTTTGACTCATTGGCCAGATATGCACCATCCATAGTTTATACTATGTGGGATAGAATCCACGGGTTTATAGAAGGGTTGGCCCCAGAGTTGACCGAGGCATGTGCCACCACTGCATTACAGAATAGTATGGATATCTCCCGGATTCAGGCATTTGCCCAGAATATAGAAAAGGGTAGCCTTTGGCAGAAGGGTACAAAGAGGACTTAGCCAGGGCAGCGGAAAAGGATGAGATTTTCCAGATCTCAGGAGCAGTCTCAGGGTAGTTATAGCCCTAGTACTTCGAATGTACACCTAGACCTCCGCCACCTCATTCACAGGGTTACAAGTATGACCGTTATACTCAGTCAGGACCAGGTGAGAGCTCCTAGGCGTCAAGTTTGCAGCAACAACGAGGTTCAGGGCAGACATGGCCATTTCCACCGCGGTGTGCCATCTGTGGTAGAGGAAATTTGGGCCAATACCGAGCCGGTTTCTATGCTTGCTATACATGTGAACGTCCGGGGCATATGATGCGAGATCGCCCAAATAGAGATTTTGGGGGAATGGCACAACCGGTGAATTTAGCAACACGATCAGCTATATCCGTGCATCCTTCAGGGCGCGAGTCTTAGTCTTCGGCTGGTAGAGGTTAAGGCAAAGGTAGAGGGTCTAGTTCAGGTGGTAACTAGAATCATATCTATGCACTGGCAGGTCGACATGATCAAGAGTCCTCACCAGACGTTGTGACATGTATGTTGACCATTTGTTCTCACGATGTTTATGCCTTGATAGAACCATGATCTACTTTATCATGTATTACCCCATTTTTCGCGAGAAAATTTGGTATAGTGCCTGAAATACTAAGTGATCCTTTTGCGGTATCTACACCGGTCGGAGAATCGATTATCGCTATACAGGTTTACCGAGGTTGTACGGTGACAGTTTGTGGTCGTCAGACCTCAGCCGACCTAGTTGAGCTAGAGATATTTGATTTTGATGCTATCATGGGCATGGACTGGTTGGAAGCTTGTTATTCCACAGTTGATTGTCGAGCAAAGACATCCATATTTCATTTTCCAGGTGGGCCAGTCCTTGAATAGGTAGGTAATACAACGACACTCAGAGGTAGGTTTATTTCCTATCAGAAGGCGAGAAAAATGATCGCAAAAGGGTGAATTTATCATATTGTGCGAGTTAACGTAGATGCTGAGATACCTATATTTCAGTCTATTTAAGCATCGATTTGCTTCCGGGAACACAACTAATATCCATCCCTCCGTATAGAATGGCATCTGCCAAATTGAAGAAGTTGAAGGAGCAGGTAATAGAATTAATGGAGAAAGGTTTCATCAGACCCAGTACCTCACCTTGGGGTGCACCTGTACTGTTTGTACGGAAAAAAGACGGCTCGCTGAGGATGTGTATCGATTATAGGCAACTGAACAAGGTAACTATTAAGAATAAGTATCCACTTCCAACGATAGACGACTTGTTTGATCAGTTGCAGGGAGCTAGATGTTTTTCAAAAATAGATTTGAGGTCGCGGTACCACCAGGTCAGAGTTCGGGAGAAAGATATTCGCAAAACAGCCTTCAAAACCCGATATGGCCACTTCAAATTCCTTGTCATGTCCTTCGGGTTGACGAATGCGCCTGCCATATTTATGGACTTGATGAAGATCCTATTCCGGCCATATTTAGATATGTTCATAATAGTCTTCTTTTGACGATATTCTGGTTTATTCACATTCAGAGGATGAGCATGTGGACCACCTACGAGCGGTACTCCAAACCCTCCGTGATAATAAATTGTATGCTAAGTTTTCTAAGTGTGAGTTCTGGTTGAAGTCTTTATTCGACGGAGGAATAAAGGTAGACACTCAGAAGATTGAGGCTTTGAAATCCTAGCCTAGACCTACCACTCTGATAGAGATTCATAGCTTTCTAGGCTTAATAGGATACTACCGAAGGTTCTTAGAGGGTTTTTCTTGTCTTTCAGCATCATTAACGAAGTTGACGCAGAAAGAAACTAAGTTTCAGTGGACAGAGGCCTGTGAGAATAGTTTCCAGGAGCTTAAGAACAGGTTGACCTCAGCACCAGTTCTAGCACTTCCAGAGGGCCCAAATGGTTATACCATGTATTGCGATGCCTCAGGTGTTGGGTTAGGGTGTGTCCTGATGCAACATTGGAAGGTAATTGCATATGCTTCAAGGCAGTTAAGGAAGCACGAACGGAATTATCTGACCCACGGCCTCGAATTAGCTGCGGTTGTCCATGTACTTAAGATATGGCGGCATTATTTATATGGTGTTCATGTTGATGTGTTCATAGATCATAAAAGCCTACAATATATCTTCAAACAAAAGGAGTTTAATTTGCGACAGAGGCGATGGCTTGAGTTATTGAAATATTACGATGTTAGCATTCTCTACCATTCAGGGAAAGCTAATGTTGTAGCAGATGCCTTAAGTCGCCGATCTATGGGTAGCTTAGCATATATAGAGGCCGGAAAAAAAATAACCATAGAGATACATCAATTGGCTTGTTTGGGGGTTCGGTTAGTAGACTCTAGTGATGGAGGAGTTGGACTCCAAAATACTGCAAAATCATCTCTCATAGTTGAAGTAACCCAGAGTTGGAAGAATTGAGAGAGCGAGTTCTGCAGTATAAGAAGTCATTGTTAGAACTCAAGGGAGATGGGATTCTCAGATATAGGGGCCGTTTGTGTGTTCCAGATGTAGCAGGGCTACGAGACAGGATTATGTCAGAGGCACATTATTCGTGGTACTCCATTCACCCTGGGTCGGCGAAGATGTATCATGACATTAAGGAGGTGTATTGGTGGAACGATATGAAGAAGAACATTGGTGAGTATGTCGCTCAGTGTCCTAGTTGCCAACTGGTAAAGATAGAGCACTAGAAGCCCGGAGGGCTAATGCATACTATAAACATCCTGACATGGAAATGAGAGGTGATAAACATGGACTTTATCACGGGTTTGCCTCGTTCTCATCGTAAGTTCGATTTCATATGGGTAATAGTCGATAGGCTCACGAAATTAGCTTATTTACTACCGGTCAGATCCATATATACAAGATTATGCAAAGTTATATATTAAAGAGATAGTACGACTGCACGGAGTGCTAATATCTATTATATCTTATGGTGGGGCCTAGTGTACAACACATTTTTGGATGTCATTTTAAAAAGTTCTAGGGACTCAGGTGAATCTCAGCACAACTTTTCATCCACAAACTGATGGACAAGCCGAGCGCACAATTCAGACGCTCGAGGATATGTTACGAGCATGTGTGATGGATTTTAAAATAAGTTGGGATGAACATCTACCTCTTATCGAGTTTGCGTATAATAACAGTTACCACCCCAGTATCAAGATTGATCCATATGAGGCTTTGTATGGGCGTAAGTGCAGGTCTCCTATAGGTTTGTTGACGTTGGAGAATGTGGATTACATGGGCCAGAACTGGTTCAACAGGCCATAGAAAAAGTAAAGCTTATCCGGGAGCGACTGTTGACAACTCGGAGTCATCAAAAGTCATATTCTGACGTGCGGCGACGAGATTTAGAGTTCGGGGTTAATGACTGGGTATTCTTAAAGGTTTCACCTATAAAAGGTGTGATAAGGTTTGGGAAGAAAGGCAAACTAAGCCCACGGTATATTGGACCATATAGGATTATTCAGAGAGTGGGCCAAGTAGCGTATGAGTTAGAATTGCCCTCAGAATTGGAGTTTGTCCATCTGGTATTTCACGTATCTATGATAAGAAAGTGCATTGATGATCCTACTCGAGTGTTGCCCACAGATGATGTACAAATTTTAGAGGACTTGTCATACGACGAAATTCCGGTTGCCATCCTAGACCGACAAGTCTGCAAGCTACGAAATAAGGAGATAGCATCCGTGAAGGTTTTATGGAGAAGCAAGAAGGTGGAAGAGATAACGTGGGAAGTAGAGGAAGAAATGAAGTCTAAATACCCCCACCTATTTCAAATTAAGGATATGGCTCGAGGTGGGATACCTCATCATAGCTCTATTCAAGCAGCAGGTCATCAGGTAAGCTCTCATTTCTTTGACTCTCAGAATTTTTAGTGGACAATTGTGTGAGGCCAAGTGTTGCTATTTATAGGTAGTGGCCATGTATGACATGTATAGTATGTTTTCGAGTTGTGTAGAGGTTCGTTTTAGTTTAGTATACGGAAGAGACGCCGGGAAAGATTTTCCCAAAGTATCTAAGGGTAGACATTCGAGGACGAATGTTTCTAAGGGGAGAATGATGTTACATCTCACGTTTTTCGTAAGTTAAAGTTTTGTCTTTAGTAAATTGACATAAACTTGGGGATGATATTACCTTGATGTTAGCATATTTATGCTATTTATACCAAGCAATAAGTAAGTGCCATGAAGGAAAGGGTACATGAATCAAAGCAAATGTGTTTCTTTGAAGGTTGTCGAATTGGGATACGAGTGATAATACCCGATACTTATGGACTAGTACGATGACAGGTATCATATGACCACGATAGTATGATGTATAAAGTATACAAAAAATAAGTAAAATTTTAAGTAATTTGAGACAATTTTTAAATTATACGGGTAATTGGTTAATTACCGGGTAACGGGAATTACCTAATTACCTAATAAGTGGATAAAAAATTAATATCTCACCACCATCCCCACGTGGAATCTAGCCATACTATAAGGAATTGACTAAGAGTCATTCCTTGTTTAGGTGTCATAAGCTTACCTATTCTTTCATTTCCATGCCTTTGTATATCAAAGTCATTCAATTAAAAAGTGAAAAGAGCGTTATCCATCCTTCTAATTCCGTCAACCTTTCATTCTCAAAATCACTTAAGGTAAGATTTATACCTTAGCAACGTGACTTCTACAATTCCAATAATTCCAGCGAGAATTTTTAGAAATTTTAGCAAACAGAGTATTTTTGCGGTTCTAAAGAAGTACGGTGCAACTTTTTCAAATAACTTCATACGGATTTTTTCCTACTCCAAGTGTGTTAAGTCTAAGATCTTACTTCATTTTGGCATGATCTCTTCATTACATAAGTTTGATAACGAGGCATAAAGAAAAATTCATATCCCAGAATTTACGTATATTTTGCTAGTGTCGCAAGTTAAAATATTCTCTTTATCAGGATTTCATATTCATTTGAGTATTTTCTTTTTCCAGTCAAGAGAGCAGAGAGTCCATATATACAGTATCACTGTATTTTCATTACCATTGAGATATAATCAATGGGTAGGCCCCTATTGGGCAACCTCTAATCAGATGGTAAGTTATATACCGAGCCTATTGTGGTCGAGCGCCTATAAGTTAGCCCTGTTGGTCGAATACAAAGCCTAGTATGGTCGAACGCCTATGAGCGAGCCTACTATGGCAGAGTAGGTTATATATATATATAACGAGCCTAATAGGGCCGGATAGCTATTTTAATTACTATATTGAGAGAGTTGAGTCACTATCAGCAGTTAAGCATATCTTCAGATTATCTTTGACTTCCAGCTACTTGCAGTTATTTTATTATCAGTTCAGTTTCAACTTTCAGTACATTGCCTTACATGCTCGGTACATTATTTCGTACTGACGTTCCTTTCCGAGGGCGCTGCATTTCATGCATGCAGGTTCAGACAGATAGACGGGTAGACCTCTTCAATAGGTGTTTTCCCGAGTATGTTGACATTTAGTCAACGTTCGTCTCTATGTAGTTTTATATTTTGCATTGCACATTATCTTGTAATGCGTCCCATTGCCAGATTATACATATCTGAATCTCTTAGTCGCAAGCTGGTACGCAAGGATAAATGAGGCACCAAGTGCCGGTCTTGCCCCTAGGCTTGGGGCGTGACATATGGATAGGGAGGTGTGCCTGTCGGGCTTGTTTGATAGTTCTCTTATGTGTTTCTCCTCACATATTTAGTCATTTTCGTGCTTCGCTTATTTAGTTTTAGCTTGCGTGGCGTGTGCCCAGTGGCCTTTGAGGTAGAGTGTTGATTCTGATGAATAGTTATGAGGTCTTCATGTTTCTTGCATCATTGTCAATGTTGTGGATGGTTGAAACAAGGTTCTAACGGATATGAGGCTAGTTGGCGGTATTGGTTTTGATTATGGGCAACTATTGTGATTAGATATGTTATTAGAGGCATATGTGTGATGTGTCACGACATGTGGTTGTACTTTGTGGGTGTAGGCATAAGCTGTTAAAGCTGGTTGAGGCTAATACCGGGTTTGGACGTAGGAATGGAATCTTTTTGAGATGAAGGGGTGATGTAAACTTCGGCAATAAGACTTAATGATATCGGTGGAAGCTTTAAATTACAGTTGAGATGGTGTCGCCAGGCTTATGTGGATTGGGGTGACGTGGGGTCATCTGCAAGTGCAAGTAAGATGAATATATCAAGTGATTTGATGACTTCGAGATGATTCTTGGCACGTTGGAGGGTGAATGTTTGTTTAAGAGGGGGCGAATGTAACAACTTGGCCTTTATTCTATGAATTAAAGTATCGTTCAGCTACATAAGGTCTTGAGCAGCTTCGTATATTATGCTATGACTTGCGTGCGTTGTCAAGTTAAATTATCCGATTTAAGAGTCAATTTGAAAAAAAAAGGATTCTAGTTTTGGAAGCTTAAAAGGTAAGAGTTGACTGGAATTTGACTTTGGTGTATACGACTTCGAAATGGCCTTTTGATGATTCCAACAGCTTCATATGGTGATTTTGGACTTAGGCGTGTGTCCAGATTTGGATTCGGAGGTCTGTAGGGTAGTTTGAAACATTTCGGCAAAAGTTGGAAAAGTTAAAATTTCGGAAGCTTGAGAGGTTTGACCAAGAAATGAATTTGGTGATATCGGGGCTGAAATGTGATTTCGAGAGTTGCAACAGCTTCGTTACGTCATTTGGTACTTGATTGCAAAATTTGACATCATTCCGGGTTGGTTTGATATGTTTCGGCACTAGTTTTAGAAGTTGGAAGATTTGAAAGTTCATGAGTTCGATCCATGATACGATCCGTAGTGTCAATGTTTTTTGATGTGATTTGAGACCTCGAGCGAGTCCGTGTTAGGTTATGGAACTTGTTGGTGTGTTTAGACGGGGTCCCGGGGTCCTCGGGTGTGTGTCAGATGGGCTACAGGCCATTTCCTTCTATTTTGAACTACTGATCTGCTGGTATCTTATGTCCTTCATCGCGTTCACGATGAAGCAATCGCGTTCGCATAATGTTATTGGAGACAAGCAACATTTGCCCTTTGCATTCGCGAAGGGAGACACCTGCTCGCGGAGGTTGGAGGATCTTTGCCTTCGCGTTTGCACTCACTGGTCTGCGATCGCATAGAGGTAAGGTGGAAAGAGCATCAGGCAACCCTTCTCTTCGCGTTTGCGAGTGCACATACACGTTTGCGTATGGTCTGGAGATTACTCATCGCGTTCGCGGGCTTGAAGTCGCGTGCGTGAAGAACATATTGTGCAAATCTATATATTTCTTCTTCGCGATCGAGAGGGATATTTTGTGATCGCGACGCTTTAATCACTGGGAAGAATATAAAACTACTCTATTATGAGGATTAGCCATTTTCTTAAAACATTTTTGGAGTTCTAGAGCTCAATTTGGAACGATTCTTCGTGGGGTTTCAAGCAAATTATTGGGGTAAGTGCTCTTCACCTAGAATTTATTATATTCCATGATTCTATATTTATTTTTATCATTAAATTAGTATTTTGAGATAAGAGAAAATGGCGATTTTTGAAGAAAACTTTCAAAGTGTAAAATGATGATTTGAGGGACGAATTGCTATCATAATTTGATAATTTTAGTATGGATGAACCTGTATTGAAATGGGTGTTCGGGTTTTATGAAATTTGTCGAGTTGTGAGGTGCGGGCCCGAGGGTCGACTTTTGGGTTGATTATTAGTTTTTGATAAAGATTGAAGCTTTATTATCTTGAATTGTCTCTTATGAGTTTTATTTATGCTTTGAAGTTATTTTGGCTAGATTGAGCTGTCCGGAGGTTATTTCACTCGAGAAGTTCATTTAAGAGTATTAGTCTATCTTCTTTCAGGTAAGTATCATGCCTAACTTCATGTGGAGGAGCTACCCCTTAGGATTTGAGTCTTTTTTGCAAATTGCATCATGTGAAGTAAGTGTACGCAAGGTGACGAGTACGTGCTCAAGCTTATTTGTTGAAAGTTGACCTTTATGGTCTCTTATGTTCCTAAGTTCATTAGATATGGAGTTGTTTCTCTATGATTAAGTTTGACATTTCCTATTTTTCATCTATACCTAATTTAATTGGAATTAATTGCTTCATGATCCACTCTTATTGCCTATTTGACTCTTATGTGCTTTAACTGAAGTTGTTACCTCTTCTATGTCCATGTTATTGTAGCGCTCCGGTCGGTCATTTTGAGAGTAAGCGCTTCGATCCCCTAATAACTGCTTTCCCCACGTTTGTATCTGCTTATGGGACTTGTCTGGGTGATTAGTTGTGGATTTCGGAGAGTTTTGGGACACGTAGTCCCTAAATATGAGTTTAAGCCTTAGAAATCGAACCGTAGTTGGAACTGTGTGAAGATGCATCCGGATGGAATTTCGTCGACTCTGTTAGCTCTGCTGAGAGATTTCAGGGTCGAAATGGGATTCCAGAAGTGGCAGCAGGTCCGTAGTGTCATTTATAACCTGTGTGTAAAATTTGAGGCCATTAAGACTAGTTTTGACGTATTTCGGCATCGGTTGTTGATTTTGGAAATTTCCTAAGTTCGTAGGCTTGAATCCATGCATAATTCTTGATTTTGGTGTTATGTGATGTGGTTTGAAGGCTTGACTAAGTACGAATGAGGTATTAGGACTGGTTGGTAGGTTTGGTTGAGGTCCCGAGAGCCTCGGGTGTGTTTCAGATTCTCAACGGGCTAAATTTTGGACTTAGAAGGCATCAGATTTTGTTGGTGCTGGTGTTCTCCTATGAGTTCGCGTGAGGAGTGTCGCGAACGCGTAGGCTAATCTGGGCCAGGGGAGAAGTTGTTCAATGCATTTGCGTAAGGGGGCATGCGAACACGTAGGTATGGGCCAGTGTTGCATCGCGAACGCGTGGGCCAGGCCGCGTTCGCGTAGAAAGAATAAGGCTACAGGGGTTTGATGCGTTACCCTTCGCGGACGCCTGAGACCAGCCGCGTTCGCATAGGGTTGGAGGAACTAAGGAACACGTTCGCATGTGGAGACCCGCGCTCGTGTAGGGCAAATCTAGGCGCGTGAGTTTTAACTCTTCGCGTTCGCGACTGGGCTTCCGCGAATGTGATGAAGGGAACATCTGGGAAGAATTTAGAACCCAGAATCAAGGGTTTAAGCAAAAATTCATATTTTGAACTTGGGAGCTCGGGGATTGGCGATTTTTGAAGAGATTTTCACCTAGGCGATTTGGGTAAGTAATTTCTACTCAGTTTTGACTAATTTCCATGAATAACAACAACAACAACAACAATAAACCCCAGTTTAGTCCCAACATGTGGGGTTTGGGAAGGGTAGTCTGTACGCAGACCTTACCCTTACCTAATGCAGGTGGAAAGGCTGTTTCTAATAGACCCTCGGCTCAGGAAGGGCAAGAAGAAGAAGAGGGAAGCAATGAAGGAAGAAAGATTGAAGAAAAAAAGAAGAATAAATCACATACCGTAATAAAGGATAAATAGTATCCAATAATAGTAACAAGGAATACAATACCAGAGACGAACAAAATCACATACCGTAATATAAATCTAAGAATATGAAGCGAAATGCATGCTACTAAGCCTATCGGTGAAAACTATAGACTACCTACTAACCTTCTACCTTAATTCTCGACCTCCACACCCTCATATCAAGCGATATGTCCTCAGTGAGCTGAAGCAGCGCCATGTCCTGCCTAATCACTTCTCCCCAGTACTTCTTAGGCCTACCTCGACCCATTCTCAAACTCTCCATGTCCAACCTCTCACACCTCCTGACAGGGGCATCGATTCTTCTTCTCCTAACATGTTCGAACCATCTTAGCCGCGACTCTCGCATCTTGTCATCCACGGAGGCTACTCCCACTCTGTCCCGGATAACTTCATTCTTAATCCTATCTCTCCTGGTACACCCACACATCCATCTCTATTGATACCCAATTTTTCCTAAAATATTTTAAAATTGCATATATATCTTCAAAATCATGCATTAATAGCAATTGGTATTTTTTCACAATTTTCCTATATTTTTATTAATTTACACAGCATTTTATTTCCTATAAATAGTTACGAAATTACATCACAACCGATTTCAAAAGCATTTCTTGATTTAATCTATTATTCATGGTCCTATTAAGACCTAATTATTTCATAATTAGCCAAATTGACACCTTTTGGCTATAATTGCAATAACTTTTCAATTATAGCCCAATCATATAATTTTATACCATTGTTTTCACCAGAAATTAATCATTTGTATTTTTAAATACTAAATTAACATTTTAAATCATTTTCTATGCATGAAATTCATTTTTTAGATTGTTAGCTATTTTTACAAATTATTTTAAGTAATTTAATTGGGTATTTAACAAATAGCCTAAGTTCATTTCAATTTTAGCTTAATTAAACCAGACCCAAACTCAATTAAATCAGCCCAAACACCCCAAAGTCCCAATCCACTATCCTACCCGACCCAATTCCCATTTAATCTGGATCGTTGATCATTTCTGATCAACGGACCGGGTTTACTCTTGCCATAATTAACCTAAAGACCTACCCCCCATTCTCTCATTTTCTCTCTTTCTCTCCACCTTTACATCCTCTCATCTCTCTGAAGCTCTCTCTGCTAAACCCTGCTCCTTCTCACCGGCCACCTGCTCGTCGGTAGCGCAATGGTGGTTCCACCACCATCCCTAGCCTCCATGGCTCCCTCGCAAGCGGATTCTCGCTACCCTGAGGTCCTCAAGGGAACCAGAGGCTGTTCAACTCACACCCATGGCCTTTTCATGCCGTCCTCCAGTCACCCTTGGACGTCCGAATAAGATCCTTCTATTTTCGGCTAAACCTACGGGTCTTAAGCCACAATCTCTCTATCTCTAGGTTATCTCTCTCTAAAACCCTAACTCATCTCTTGGCTCTTCAGATCTGCAACAGATCTGAGTATATTTTGAGTTATCTTTACTGTTTTCTTGAGAATCTCTCCGATTTATCAAAAAAATGCTTCTTCGTCTACAAAATTAGTGTTTCCTAAACCCTTTTCAAAAATGACTTTTCTTCTGATTTTCAGTATCATTCTATGATTCTTTACTATGTTTAAACGTTTATTCATGTTTTCCCCTTTTATCTGATTTATTATGTTAAAACCTTAAGTCCTTTGGTCTTAATCTTGGGTTTTGAGTATGTTTTTGATGATTTGTTCGTTTAATCTGTATGTGTGCTTGTTTCTCATGAACGTTCTCAACCTTTGTGATTTCTTACCCTATTTTTCTTATTAAGGTTTCTGATTTCTGCCTCATCTTGCATATGTTGTGTTTATCTTGCTTATTCTCGGAAATTTGTGTTAATTTCCCTAATCAGTACTATGTTCTAGTTTGAATCCCTGATTTTGTGTGATTTTTGCTTACCATGCTTATTAGGGTTTCTGGTTTCTTGCTTCTCCCTGCCTATATTTTTTGTTCATTTGCGGTATTTTCCTTTAGTTAACTGTCTTTTGGAATCCCTTATTTCCCATAATTGATACCTTTCACTAGTCTCTTGTGATGATTTCCTTGATGATTTCCAACCTCTAAGTTATTTTCTTGCCTTATTTTATGGCCGACTATACTATCAAATTGATTCTTATATTATGTACCTAGCTTGATTACCTGTTCTATACTTACTGTGCTGAAATATTTCCTTATGTGTTACATTCCAGTCATAAATGGTATCTTTCCTTATTTGCTACCTGTATTCTAGCGTTTGAACTTAACTCTCTTAAATTAAGGGAGTACTTATACTGGATTTACACTAATTGATACCTAGTTCCATAATTATTGCATGACTTTGATTCTTACCTTATTATAGCTAGTTTCAAACTACTATGTATATATGCTCTCTCACTACCACAAACACACAAAAACATTGGTTCAAAAGCTCTCTCTCACACTCAAAACATTCAGTTCTCTTTCTTTGGTTACTTGATATTTTCTAAGTCAGCCGGTTGTAAGCCAAGGTTGATTACTATACTCTCTTGCTCCTCACTTTGTGTTTACTATCTCTCTACTGGTATGTCTTGATTTCAATTCAAGTCCCAAAACCACTATGTTTCTTTTACTACTTCAGTTTGTCATGTTTCTAATATGTTTCTATCTATGGTTTGTTGTTTAATATGTTATTGACATGTTTAGATTATTATACATCTAACATGTTATGTTATGTCCTTAGGATCAACATGTTCTTGTAAGCTTATAGTTTGTCTCAAATGTGATTCTACCCTTCCTTGAGTGTTTGTTTACTTGTTGTCCAATTCTGTATGTACTCATGTTGGCAAAACAATCTTGTTACCCTAAGTTACCTGATTCTGTGATTGATTATGAAGTTCATGCTATCTCCCAATCCCATGAACTCCCCTAGAATACTTCTGATTTTGTAGCTATGTTCTAATTAGCACCCCTAAATCCATGACTTACTATCTGCACTTCTGTCTATTATGTGTTCACTACATATGCTTTATGTGTCCCAAATTCCCGTTACCCCTGTGAGAAGGTTTCTCTTTGAGTGTTGCTGAACCTGTTTGGTTCTGTGTTTGGTCTTTTGATTACACCATTCTTGTCAAAAACTGTTTACTAAACAACTCTCTTATTTACAAAACTATTTTAACTATGTCTTTTTCAACACTGTTTTCCTACTAAAACCTTTTCAAAACTATGTCAAGCACTCTCACTCTACTCCTAGGTCCTTAAGTTCTGCCCCTCCAATGTGTGACTACTTAGGGATCCCTATGAGATCCCTCTAAACTCTGATGCATTGGAGCTGGCTCTTCCACACTGCACTTACTCAGTTATGGTTGTGAAAATCTGGGTGTGAGCACTTCACAGGATCCCTTGAGGTCCTTAGGGAACTCTGACACACCCGGATATGAGAAAGGCTATGAAACAATTTAGGCATTTGAAGTTCTGGGCCTGTTTTCAGGCTCGCTATAGTGTAACTTCTTATTCCCCTTTATCTAGTTATGTAATTTATTCAATATTGGTTTGTAATAATTAGTGTAAACGAATATTGGGGATGTCTAGTGAAAAGGGGAGGGTAGCTATATATGTTATCAATATCGATGGGTAGAAACCATGCCTTA
>ML280383.1:0-84974 GCA_005239495.1 Nicotiana undulata
GAGGCACCTGGGCCCACCCGAGCCCCCGTCCAAATATACCCACAAGTCCTAAATCACTAAGCGAACTCGCTCGAACTTTCGGGACACGAAAAACAACAACGGAACTCGAAATCAAACCCCAAAACTTATTTAATCAAATCTTAAGAACTTAAAATTCTAGAATTCATTTCAAATCATCGAACCGGCCTAACCTGCTCGGAATGACTTCAAACTTTGCAGATAAGTTATAAATGACACCACGGTACTATTCCCGGTCTCGGAATCTCATTCGGACCTCGGGAACATAACATCACTTTCCATGCCACATTTCAAGTTCTTTTAAAAATCTCAAAACCTCACTATGATCCGAAACCACTCAATTCACGCCCGTTTTACACCAAATTTTACAAATAAGACAATTAATATATAATAAACCTGTTCCGGGCTCCGGAACCATAATACGGGCCCGGTAACACTGTTTTCACATAATTATTCACTTTCTTATTCCTTTATTATTTTCAGAAAACAATTTCTTTTAAAAATTCATTTCTCGGGCTTGGGACCTCGGAATTCGATTCCGAGCATATGCCCAAGTCCCATATTTTCCTACGGACCCTCCGGGACCGTCGAATCACGGGTCCGGGTCCGTTTACCAGAAATGTTGACCAAAGTCAACTATATTCATTTATTAATTATCAAAACTCATTTTTCATCAACTTTTCACATAATAGCTTCCCGGCTACACGCCCGCGCTGTGCACGCATAACGAGGTGAGACTAACGGAGGCTATCGGAGCCTCGGAACACAGATAAGGCTTAAATTACATAAGATGACCTTTTGGGTCATCACATGACTGCTACTAATTGAGAGGATGAGTTATAACTCTTAATGAATTCATATTCCTTATGAATGGTGTATTTAAAACCAGTATACACTTGATGAATTCACCTATATGAGAGTGAAGTGGGCCGGTTTTATGAGATTTTGGCCTAATCTTTAGAGCTCTGATGAATAACCAGGCACGCGCATGGTCTAGTGGCGCAAAACCGCGTTGAACAACAAAATTGTGAGGGTCGAAATGTGATTGATAAAATCTCTAACTTATAATAAGAATTATTGGTTCATAGAAATATTATATTTTCACCAGTAATTTTGTGAGTTAAGTTTTATTGGTCTAAGTTTGGTTCATAGTCCAAAAGACACCAAACTTATTACATTCGAACCATACAAATCCAACAAGTTTATTTTTGAAGGTCTTTAAAATAGTGGGGAACTGTGAAAATATTTTTAAGTCTTTTGTTGACAAATGTCTTAACCAAAACATGTGACAGCCCTTCTAGATGGTATGAGATAAACGGCAAAATGCTTTTGAAAAGTAGCAATTGCATTTGCTACGTTCTTTTCCCTCAGCATGTTGGATCCATGCACATATGCCTATAAATAGACTCTCAATTAGATAAGAAAATCATCATTAGCAAGACAAAGAAATCCTTCTACTTCTTTCCTTCTAAATTCGAGTCTTCATCAGCTTTCCTTTGTTGTTTTTCTTTCTTAAATTTTAGTAGTTTAATTTCTTTTGTTCCCATTTTTAAATAATTGGGTTTGTAATCTTAATATTTTGATGATTCTTGTATCTTCTAAATAAATAGAGGTAGGATTGTTTAATTTTGGAGAAACATTTCACATTGCTGAAATAGATTTTTAAGCCAGTACCCGGTACGACACAAACCAATTCGTTTAAATTTAAATTTTGAATATGTTTCTGGTGCCCCGTGGCAGCCATCACAATCCAAATGGATTGTAGTTCATAGTCATTTATGCATATTGAATTCTAAAATAGTTTGTACCTTTAACAAGGGTTAAAATGTGTGAGGACTCATTTGACTAGCTCTAGTTGCAATTGTTAGAGGACCATAATCAAGATCAAGTGGATCTATGTGGGAGAGCTACTTTTCTTTTTGTTCTATCCATTAAAGGTAGCTTATAACTTAATCATCTGATCCTTTTCCATGAATAGTTTATGAGGACCGGAACCAACCAAATGGTGATCGTTAAGTTTGATAAGTGAAATATTAGCCAGACACGAAAAAATAATGTTTGAGGATAGTGAACATTTATTACGAGACATTTTTCTACTAGCTACGTTCAAAGATTTAATTCGAATTGCTTTGACTTGCTTACATTGGTAAATGGTGATCGCTATAATTTACCATGGTGAGATTGTGATTAAATTTTTCTTAAGATTGAGGATTCATCAACTAGGACCAAATAAGAGTACAAGTAGGGCATTAAATTTGGTCCAAGCCCAAATAACCCGCACAATCCGTATAAGGTTGGGCTGGTTATTGACTCGCCCATTTATTGAACTAAACCCATCTCAACTTATTTAAAGGAGAAAAATTCAAAAATAGCAAGATTTACAAGTGATTATTCAAAAATAGCCACAATTTTAAAATTAATCGAAGTTTAGCCACTTTTCATGTAAAGATAAATCTGAACGAAAACACTCTTCAAAATCCGAAAAATACTCCAACATAATATACTGGAGTTCCAACATAAGTATACTGGAACTCTAGTATATTAAATTGACTTCCAAAATAATATACTGGAGTTCCAGTATAATATGCCGGTCCAACATAATATACTGGAAGTTCATACACAAGTGCACCGATCTCCAGTATATTATGTTGGAACTTTTCGTGTTGCAGCAAAATAGTGGCTATTTTTCAATGACTTTGCAAACACTGGCTATTTTTGAATAACATGTCCGAAAACTGGCTAGCCCGTGCTATTTTTACTATTTAAAGCTGGGCTAATTTTTAGCCCAAACTGATCCATGAGTAATTTTGTCCAAATATTTTAGAAATAGCTTTTTTGTGATATGTTATAATGACCATAACAAAAGAAAAAAAAATCTTATTTAGTAATTACACAATTTATAAGAAAATACACATATTAATTAAAGCTTAATAAAAGTTTTTTTTTTTGGCGGGGGAGGGTATCTTAGTCCAAATAACTTTTGGGCGGACCATTTAAACCGCTTAATTATTAACTCACTCATTTTGACTCGTCCAAAATCGACTCAACATTTGAACCCTCTGAGCACACGTAAATATTTGTAGCTAACTTCATCCATGCTAAGGACTATCATGGTTACCCTTGGATGGAATTTCGTGTTCTATATCCATAAGAACGAGTTTTTGGGACAAAATGTACACCATATATAAAAACAAGGGGACTGGTTAGCAAATAATCATACTTTATTTGCAAATGAAAATTTCAGCGAGTACACATCCATTTTCCTGGTCATAAGCAGCAGCATAGTAGCCCTAAACCCTAATCTAAACCCTCAAAGACCATTTTGCTGTGTTTGAAGATTCAAACAGAAAATCTAATGGCTTGGCGTGGTTCCATTACCAGATCCCTCGCTAGGGTCTCCACCTCCCGTTCATCTCCCGCCCTTAACCGCGTCCGCACTCCACCGATCTCCGCCCCTCGTTCCCACACGCGCCGCTTCTCATTCGCCACTCCCAGGTCGTCCTCCATCTTTTTTTTCTTTTAGAATTGTTGAGTATTCCAACGAAATGGATAAATATATATAGAGAATTTACATCTCTGTTCCCAGCTAGTTTGGGATTGAGGAACAGTAATAGTCGGGCTTGAATAAGAGAATAAGCAAATGGGAAACAAATTAGACTCATTTCAAAAAATGAGAAACAAATTAGACTCCAATTATAGGGAATTTATATAGTTAATTAATGACAACTAGTTTATTTGAGATTGAGGCGTAGTAATTATTGTTACTGAATGAGAAAATAAAACTAGAATTATAGAGGTCCAAATAGAGCAGAATGAATATAGAAGAGTCATATTGTTTTTGCTGTTAAAGTAGCTTCAATATTGTATTTTATATTTGTTTCAACACCCTTATCACAAAAAATAAAGGAGAATTGTTTTATGACAAGTCGTTTTATATCTGATTTGTTATATCTGATTAGGACATTGGGAGCGTTGGGGTGTACACAGTCATTTTTGCCGCTGGTGGCAGGAACTCGATTGACATCTCACTTGACAGTCAACGTACGGGCTTGCTGCGAGCTGTATCATGGTACCTTCCAACGTTCTTGTCAGGATCGCTAGTAGTAACTCTTTGTGAGTCTTGTTTCTGTTTTTTAGGATAGAAGAAATAGAATGATTATGTTTGGAAAGCAGTTTTAGAATCTCTCACTTGTTTGTGTGCATAACTAGAATGTAGCTTGCCTTTTTGATTGGTGAACTGAGGGGGGTGTTCTAGTTAAATATTTGTTTTGTTTGTTGATAATTGGTTGATAAGAAGGAATTGGGGATTTATAGGGAGGAATGGAAAAGATGGGTGATGTCAGCAGCGCTTCCAAACCTCCAACGGGACATTTTGCAGCATTGTAGGTTTCTTATATTCCACCTTCTTTTTTTGTGGTTTTTGATTGATAATATAATAGTATCTTAAGTAAGCAATTTCGCATTGTTGATGCAAAAAATTGCATTGAGTCGGAGAAATGATGGGTCTTCAGAATTTGAGTGTCCTTATGTGAAATGAAGAGTTACTTTCTCAATGGGAGCTATTCACCTATGTCTATGATTTGCAGTTTTATTTGTGTTGTTACTCTTCTTTCTTATGGTAAACCTTATCATGCCTGTTTTCTGCATTGTAAATTTTATCTGTATGATCGAAGCTGTTTGGTCAACTTAAGCCTAACGTAATAATTGGTGTTTAAGTTACTAGTAGGTTCTAGACAGTTTTTGTTTTTCTGCTCTTTTCTAGTACTTCTACACCTATGTAAATTTTTAAGTAGTTATTCCAATATATTCCTATTCCTTTTGTAGTATCGAGATAACGGAAATTGCCTCATAGTTCAAGACAGTTTCTTTTTATTGAGAGTATAATCCACAAGTAGTTCCATCGAAGTATATAGTGTAGTTCGTGAGGTGACTTATAAGTTATGGAGGACTGCTGTTCTATTGTTTTCCATGGACTAGTAACATAGGATAATGGAGTTATCAACAGTTAACCTAACTGGTAATATCTTTGGTAGTCAAATGGCATCAACAACAATCAGGCAGACATCAAGGAAGTAATCCAGAGGGCGTTAAGATTCTAAACAACACTTAGCTAAGTTGGGAGGGGACAAGAAGTCACCGCCGGGGGTGACTAAGGCCTCATTTGGTTGCAGTTAATGTAGGTCTGAATCTTAATCATTCAGATCTTAGACATTAAGTGTGTGTTTAAGTGTGTGTGTTTTTGAAGTCTGCATCTTAACCATTTAGATCTTACTCATTAAGTGTATTTTTTTTACTTCACAACCACTTAATGGGTCTGAATAGGTCTGCATGATTAAGATCTATAACAAAGACTTAATTTCATTAAGATGCTATCACCCACATTCATTACCAAGTACTAACTGCTGTCACCGCCTACCATTATCAACTACTAACGCCACCATCCTCAACCATAACCGCCACTACTACCACCACCCACCACCATCATTCTCAACCATAACCACATATTCACCCACCTCAACTACCACAACCAACCACCCCATCGCCATCAATAACCATAACCGGCACTGTCCACCATTATAAACTATCACCACCCACCATCACCTTCCTCAATCACAACCACCACCCACCACCACCTTCCTCAATCACAACCAACCATCCACCACCACCATGCTCAATTAAAATCGTACATTATCGCTACCAATCAACACTAGCTACTACCTAAAACCACCACTATTAGATTAATTAGTATTTTATTCAAACTTTATGTTTATTAATTTCTAAATAAAGATAAAGTTTATATATTTCAGATGTTAAAAAAACAAACAGTCTAAATCATTTAGTATTCAGATCTTTATACACATCTTAATATTCAGATGTGTATTCAGATGTCTTAATCTTAATACACATCTTCATATTCAATTGTGTATTCAGATTCAGACGTCTTAATCTTATAAAAAAACCAAATGAGGCCTAATTCTGTTGTAGCTAGACAAGTTGGAAGATGATCTTTATCACGTATTAGATTTCCTATAATTGAAAAAATCCTTTAGCCCAAACTAAGGTTCTTCTGATTCGAATTCAATCAGATTTAAGATGCAACTATGGTCGCATTAGAAAGATTGGAATGCAACTATAAGCAAGGGGATTATGATACAACTGAATTTGATGTAATGTGTAGCCATTTATTTGTTAGAGACAAACAAGTAAATTCAGCCATATATTAAGCCAATAAAAATGTAACTAAACATTTAGGTGGGGGAGATGCACAGGTATGGGTTGGTAAGTTGTGAGTTGGTTCGCATTAGGTAGTGGTGGTTTGAAAGAAGTAGATGGTCGACACCATTGTATTTTACTAATAATCTCTAACTAAGACCTATTTGAGCTACGAAACACCAAATAGTAAGATTTGGAATTCAAGATCCCTTATTGCTACCAAGCCACCTATATACAACAGGCGGCACTTATGTACAACAAACATAAAACAGTGTCATTCCCAACTACAGCTATGTGGGCTTACCTAATCCTATTTTGTGGAACTATCTTATTTCGGCTCAAGAGGGATTCTAAGGTCAGCTAAAAGATATACAACAACAAGAAGCCCAATAATTTCAAATAAGTGGGGTCTGGGGATGGAAAGATGTACGCAACCGAAGCCAAGAAAGCAATTAAACTCTAGGTAGTAATAGCAATCTGAATAAAAGGATATCATACTAACACTAATGCTAATGAACCGTGTAAGACAAAGAAATACGCTCAACTACCTACTAGCCTTCTAGGGATTTTCACTAATTTTATGTACATTGTAGTAGATATAACATATTTAATAAGTCAGCATCCTAGTTCTCTTCTTGAGTTTAATTATACGGATCCTAGGGATGTCCCTAAAACCTGTCAACTTGGAATTGGAGGCATGCACATATAGCGAGTATATACAAGACATACTAACAATACTTCAATGAACCTGAATGGAATAAGTTACAATTAGAAGTGAAAAACAAAGAGCATACGAAGTCATGAGGCTTCATAATATTGTTTGAAAATAGTAATTTGAAGAGGGTAAAACAGAACGTACAAACCACAGTTTGAGTAAAACTGGATAAGGAAAAAATTAGTGGACCTAAATTAAAATTCGAGGGCGTTAGAAAGTCTCTCTTTTGTTGTTTTGTTTTTAAATAAGTAGAACTCATTGTTTTGCGCAAAACATAAACAAGAAGACTCTAGCAGACTTCCATTTAATCCAGGAACATCATCATCTACTGAGCCTCCTGTCCACATGTTTCCCTATCATTTGCGAACTGCAGACTGGAATCAAGCAGCTTTTCATTCATTCTCTAAAAAAAAACCAAGCAGCATTTCATGAGCACCTTTTCTCTAAATAGCTTTCTCCTTCTTTTCATTCTCCTGGTATAAGTTTAATGTAATGTACTAGGGCTAGAATCACTCAGATGCACTTGGAATTCTGTAAAATGATGTATACTTCTGACGCAGACCTAGAGATGCACCATTGCCTCGCTTTGTTGCTTCAAGTGCTAAGTGGAGTGCATCATTAAACAAGATTTCTATGTCAGAGAGTATTAACATGTGTTTTCGGTGGTGGACCTAAATTGCATGAGTTGCTTTTGAAACGTAGCACTATTAGAAGTGTTTTAGTAGTTCTATACACTTGCATTGACTAACACAGATACCACATGATTTGTTTCTACCAGGTACTTGAACACATTACTGGAGCAGCACAAAGTGCATGAATATTATGGTGGTCTTGGGGGGTAAATGCATCTGTGGCAATCTATTTTGGATGCACAAATAATAGCCGTAGTATTTGTTATTCATATTCCAAAGAGAGACTAGTAATATCTTTTGCTTGGACATTGTCATAGTTAAGTTTGAAACACGAGAGCAAGTCTTTGGGCTTAGTGCTCATTCGTGCTTGACCTATCTTATGTAAGCAATTTAAAACGCTTCTTATTCTGCTTTTCTTTAGCAATCTTGTTTGATGTCATTTTACCAGTGTCGTTGATATAAATTGATCCAAGATTATGTTGTCTAATGTGCGCGTACTTAGGAGCATTTCTGGCTTGTACTGTGGCCATCTTTTATTGTTAGTGCAGCGATACACTTGAGGGTCGAGCAAATTTTGTGCTTTGGTATAACTTCTGTAAAATCTTTCCTTCTATGACCTATGTTTTGGCCGGCCATGTCGTATGAGTCAGAATGTTGGCCAGTTTAGGTTACCCTTCTATGACCTATGTTTTGGCCGGCCATGTCGTATGATGCTTGAAGTTTCGGTTGGCTCTGACAAGTATGGGGAGAGGTAGAGGGCGGCCAAAGAAGTATTGGGGAGAGGTGCAGGACATGACGCAACTTGAGCTCACCGAGGACATGACCCTTGATAGGAAGGTATGGAGGGAGAGCATTAGGGTTGAAAGTTACTAGGTAGTTGAGTGTTTTACTACACTATTCTGTGTGTAAGTCTAGTCGGTTAGTGTAGTGTTTTAGTATGCCAGAGGTTCGTGTTGTGCTCATACTATTTTCTAGGACCTTGTCACTGCATTGATATTGATATTGCTTTTCCAGGTATATGAACATATGCATTGATATTGATATTGCTTTTCCAGGTATATGAACATATACCTGACTTGTGGCTCGCTGGTACTATCTTTCTGGTTATGTTGTTACTATTATATTGTCCCATTTTATCTTCTTGTGTCGAGAATCTATTCGGAAACATGCTCCCTACCCTAGGGGTAGGGCTATGGTCTGCGAACACACTACCCTCCCCATACCCCACTTGTGGGATTATATTGAGTTGTTGTCATGACCTATGTTTTGGTGTAGATGTGCAATCATCTGAATTCAACACCTAAGCAGCCAACCAACCACAAATTTTCAGGCCAGTAGAAAGAAAAACGAAATTTCTCTCTATACACTTAGGAAAAGAAGCCGGCGGGGAAAACAATGAGTCACCCCATCGCCAACTCCGATGGGGTGCCGCCTTGTCACATCCCCCAAAACCCCCGACATTCCCAATGATCCCCAACGTGGGGAACAAGCAGCCCTTAATCCATCTTTCAAAGAAATGCTACTAACTTTCAAATCAATGGCGAACATCAATCAAATAAGCTAAGAAAACCCCCCAGCTCCTACCAATTCGAATCTCAAAGGATCACCCATGTTTACCTTACTAGATGCTCCTTCGTCTAGTAAACAAGACATCACAGAAGCTATACAAAATACTCCCACCTCCATAATTAAAGGGATAAAAGAAATCACTCTAACACCTGCTGACAGAAGTAGGATGTATACACCACGGAAATACTCTGTTAGTGTTAAATTAGTGGGGAAGAGAATTCAACACCAATATCTAAAAGAAAAAATCACAAAGCTATGGAAACCCATTGAACGGTTTCCCTAATCAATTTGGGCCATGATTTTTTCATTGTCAAATTCTCCAAAGAAGAAAATACGACTATAGCACTTTAGAATGGTCCATGGTTCATCAATGGATATTTTCTATCAACAAGACAGTGGGAGCCAAATTTTGCGGCAGACAAAGCAAAGCAATTTCATACGGATATATGGGTTCGCCTACCCCAGCTTCCCACAAAATTCTACGATGGATTAATACTGAAAAAAATTGGTAATTCTATAGTGAGGCTACTCAAAATTGATGCATGCACCAGCTCCACTCTTAGAGGCAGATATGCACGTCTTTGTGTTGAACTGCCACTAGATCAACCTGTTCAACCGTGTATACTAATTGGCTCTCACCTTCAACAACTTGTCTATGAAGGAATAAATTTCCTATGCAAGAACTGTGGCCATCTTGGGCATACAATTACCTCATGCACGCTTACTTCACCAAAGACAGAGAAATTGCAACAACCTAACACCTAGGCACAAAACAGTGGAGCTAACGACACAACTCCAACTCTACCACCAGAGGAGCAATGGCATGTTGTGTCCTTCAACAGGCGGAGAAACCAAAGAACAGGAGAACCTGTTGAAAACAAAAGAAAAAATTCTATGCCAAAAAATGCTTTACCAAGTAACAGTATAGATGTTAAAATCTATGATGCAGCAACAAGTTAGTATCTCAACTCTCAAAAATTAGTTTACAAAGCTTTAAATGCCCATGCTGCTCTTACTACTTCTGTCATTAATGACTATAATAATATTAAAAAGAGACCTCCTCCTACAAAAAATGATGAAGATTTAATGCTCATCTCTAATAAATTTGATTCCCTCATCGCTCAGGAATCATTTTCCATCTCAAATGGAAACCAATACACTTCTTCCAGTAACGAACAACTCCATCCTTTAACTTCTAGGTACCCCATGGACCCCACTAACCAAGACTCTCGTATGAATACAAGTGGCAACCCCAAGCCATGCAAGCAAAACCCTAATCCACTTGACACCTCAAGTCTCTCAAACCCATCTTTTTACACGCATAATATCCCTTCCCCTCTAAAGACCAAGAACCTATACAACACTTCGCAGATGATTCTGGCCAAATGTCAGTTACAAACATTCCATCAATCACTAATAATCCTCTTCCCGATCTTCCCACTCCCCCATGCATGCAAAATCTTTAGCATTATATTTTCAATCATTTGCACCAGCTTTACACTCTTCTTCAACTTCTATATTTCACACTCCACAGCACACTGTCCGGCCACAATTTTCTCCTTTAACATCACTTGCTCCAAAAACTCCAATTCTAGAAAGCAATGGCAAATCTCCCCCCTTCCCACCTCAAATACCATTCCCACCAACCTTTGTCCCTCCGCCTCCGAATCCCAACCAGGATCCCCAAAGCTTGATAGAACAGGGTCTCCTAGGCCATGCAACCTCTTTTTCGATGATCATCAATGGCCAGGAAGTATGGATTGTTCTTCAGAATCCGAATTTCCTAGCACAATTAATTTCGGAAGGGATGACCCTAACTATGGGGAACTATATAAACTACATGTGATGGCCAATATTCTGGATCCATTAGCCCCAACCATAGCGCATGCACTGCTCCAAAACATGCAAGCCCAGTGGAACCTTTCACACCACTTCAACCCGCTCAACAACATGGAGCTACTATACTATCTCCTCTTCTTCACTCCGGTCAGCCAAGTGAACAATCATCCCATCTTCTACCCATGACAACTTATTCCCCAGCACCACTCGATCCCCATGGATATCCACAATCAACAACACCCTCCTTTCGAGCAAGAACAAGAAGATCCAGAGATGCCAGGAGAGATGATAGAGGAAGTAATAGTTCCACTGGTCAGGGGATCGTTCACCGAAATTTCAAGCATCAGAGAAGCAACTCTCATGCTATTTCAAGAATTGGAGGACAAGAAATACATTCTCAGGTGTCCAGTGGCGCTTTACAAATGCACAATCGACATTCGCCCTCCCATTCTTCAAACAACGGGGAACTTTGTTGTGGTACTCAACTCCTCCCTGAGGCAAGTCAATTATCTCCTACAAGCAGGAGTAGGAGATAGTCACCCCAACCCGAATCATCTCTTTATGAATAGCCCAATGAGTCTAGTTGTATGAAATATCCGTGGTGCTAACAATGATGAATTCAAAAGGAACTTTAGGGAGCTTCTTCACACTCACAACCCAGGCATGGTTTCCCTTCTGGAAACCAAAATGGTGGACCATGCACCTCTTCGTGATGAGTTCTACTTTACTGACATGTTAGAGGTCGCAGCCGTAGGTCATGCTGGAGGGATTGTAGTGCTTTGGTACGGGAACCTAGTTACTCTGAACCTAGTTAGCAAATCCCACCAAGAAATTCATGCGATGCTCCAGGTATCTTCTGTCCAACCTCCCTGCCATGTTAGTATTCTATATGCTAGTACATGTCTAAATATGCGTAAAGACCTTTGGAATAGCCTTTGTAATATAAGCTGACAATTATCAAGGGCTGTGGTTAGTTAGAGGGGATTTAAATGAAATACTATTCCAAAATAAAAAATGGGGAGGCAGACCTATTAATTCTAATCGGTCTTCTCATCTTTGGTCTTGTTTGAATTATTGCAATTTAATAGACCTAGGTTTTAAAGGGACTAAATACACTTGGACTAATCGTAGAGTTAATTCGGGTGGTCTTATTTTGGAACGATTAGATAGATATCTTGCCAACACCTTATGGATCAACCAATACCCTAATGCCCTCATCACCCACCTCCCGAGAACCCACTCGGATCATGCCCCAATTCTTCTTTAATTCAAAAGAACGGGGCCTCCTTCAAGTAAAAAACCGTTTACGCTAGAAACTTACTGGTGTTATCACATGGAGTTTAAAAATATTGTCAAAAACTCCTGGCAAAATAGAAACCTCCTTGAAGCCACATATTTTTTCCAACATAGTGTCAAACTCTGGGCAAAAGACACTTTCGGTGACTCTAATAAAAAGAAAAAAGAATCCTTGCAAGGTTCCAAGGAATCCAATCATCCCCAAAGTACCCATATAGCCATTTCCTGCGCCTTCTAGAAAATGATCTAATATTTGAATACAATAACATCCTTAAAATCGAGGAAGACTATTGGAAAATCCGTTCTCGACTAAACTGGCTCAACGATGGGGACGCTAATACGAAATTCTTCCATCTGAGTGTGGTCAATCGTAGAAGGAAAAACACTATCTCCTACTTTAAAGATAGTGAAGGTAATTGGATTTATAACCCTGCTCAAATTCTAAGTCATACATTCCTACATTTCCAAAGGGCCTTTCAAATGGACCATATAGAAACACCTCTACGAAATATTCAAAATTCTCAAACGTGTTTTGACAACTTAGATCTCTCTTCATTGGATTACCCCTTAAGGGACTACGAAGTTACTCGAGCGATTTTCTCCTTCAAACCCTTTAAGGCTCCCGGTCCAGATGGTATTCACCCTTTTTTTTACCAAAGATATTGGCACATAGTTAGGAATCCGGTACAAACCTTTTGCCATAATATTTTCAAGGACCTTTCAATTCCTAAAACTCTTAACTCTACCTACATCCGTCTCATTCCTAAATTTCACAACGTAAATAATCTCAACAACTTTCGCCCCATAGGTCTCTGTAACACCATCTATAAGGTCATTACAAAAATTATTCTGAACAGAATCAAGCCCTTCCTTGATAAATTAATTGGCTCATATCAATCTAGCTTCCTAAAAGGTAGAAGAACTAGTGATAACGCCATTATGATTCAAGAAATTATAAATCACTTCCAAAAAATAAGGGGTCACCAAGGGAAGGTCCTCCTAAAAATTAATTTGGAAAAAGCTTTTGACAGACTTGAATGGTCATTCATTTACCGCGCCTTACTCTTTTTTAAATCCCCCCCCCCACACTAAACTTATTATGAGCTGCGTTAGCACTTCTAGAATTGCCATATTAGTCAATGGTTCCAAAACAGAGTTCTTCCAACCCTCAAGAGGCATTCGTCAAGGCGATCCAATGTCTCTGTATCTCTTTATCCTTTGCATGGAACTATTGTCAAAATACATTAATCACCAAGTTAACATCGGGCTCTGGGACCCCATAAAGCTCAATCCCACTGGCCCTCCCATCTCCCACATGTTATATGCAGACGACCTAACACTCTCTGCCAATGCCAACTCAAAGTCCATCCACACAATAAAACATAGCCTCATGTTCTTCTCCCAACTCTCAGGCCAAAAAATCAACAATTCAAAATAAAAAATCACCTCTCACGAAATTGTGATGCTCACACCAAGAATCACTTTGCCAATGTTCTTAACATTCGATCCAGTGAAAAAGTTTGGCAAATATTTGGGTTTCCCCATCCTCACTCGCTAACGAAAACATCTGATGTTCGCTACATCATTGATAACATGAACACAAAGCTTTCCAGTTGGAAAACAAACTTCCATCAATTGCAGGAAGAACAACCCTCGCTAGATCAACTCTTAACACCATCCCAAACCACGTAATGCAATATATCATGCTCCCCGCCTCCACTCTAAAGCAAATTGATTAAATCCAAAGAGATTTTATCTGGGGTTCCACCGCACTAAAGCGGAAAATTCATTATATCAAATGGTCCATGATCACTCAGCCAAAACATGCTGGGGGATGGGACTCAGGAAAGCAATAGACAAAAACATGGTATCCCTAGCCAGCCTTTCCTAGAGACTATTCAACAATCCTAGTTCCATTTGGGCCACAACTCTTATTACTAAGTACAGCCACAAAAGAAATCCCACCTCCAGTTCTTTCATCTGGAATAACATCCTAATAGGTTGGAAAATCTGTAACCAAGGCCTGCATTGGATTGTCGGTCCAAGTAACATTAACTGTTGGTCCTCTGCATGGATTCCAGAGCTCCCACTATTAAATTCCACCATCCAGAGACCGATGAATTATAATGACCAAATCCTTAAAGTCAAAGATCTTTGGACGACAAACACTTGGGATCTCACAAAACTGTCTTTTACTCTGCCCACAGAAATAAAGAACATAATCCTCTCCATAAATCTCGACTCCTTCAATAATACTAGAGATATCTCCACTTGGGCCCATACCTCTAACAATATCTTTTCCACCAGCTCTACATATAAGCTTATCTCCCCGCCACATCCCAATAGTTTTAAGTTCCAATGGATCTGGAAACTCGACACGCTCCACAAAATAAAATACTTCCTTTGGCAATGTTCCTATAATCGTCTCCTACCCGAAGTTATTTGCATCAAATTGGACTCAACATTGACATCCTCTGTTCTATATGCAAAGGAGCGAAGGAGTCAATTACACACATTTTCTTTGAATGCCCCATAGCCACCAAATTTTGGAGCGATGCGCAACTCAACTTTCCTCCCTTTCAACACAACTCCGATCATTGGCTTACTATCTTAAAAAATTCACACATAACATTGGATCAGTGGGATATCTCTTGGGATATTTTCTTTCCATTTGCTATTTGGTACCTATGGCTTAATAGAAATAATAACTCTTTTAACAATAAATGCAACCAACTTCCGCTTGATGTCGTAATAGTCCGCTGCAAAGAATTTAAGTATTGTACCAACTCCCCAAACTACGTACCTCCGACTACTACTATCTCTATCAAATGGCTTCCCCCAACAAATTTCTCTCTAAAGCTTAAAATTGATGGGGCCTTCAAAGGAAAATATAAAAAAAGGAGGCATCGGTGGAATTTTCAGAAAAAGCCATGGGCATTGGATTTTGGGATACTATAATTCTGCTATAGCCTACACCCTTGCCTACATGGAGCTCTTAGCTCTCAAGACTGGCCTACAACTTGCTAACTTTTTCAATCTAGAAATTAAAACTGATGCAACGGATATATTTTATTTATTCAATAATGATACTTGTTCTATTTATTCTAACTTGGTTACTGAGTGCAGGTCACTACTGAAGAAACTGCAGAATCTGTCCATCCGGCATAACTTCAGGGAGGGAAACAAGGTTGCGCACTTTTTGGCCACCCAAGGATCCAAGCAAGCAAATAGTAGCCCACTCTCTGTTGGAACAACCTCCCAACGCTCTTCTGAAAGCAATCCATGAGGATAGAATTGGATGCACAAAACCTAGAACATTATCTACTGCTATATTTACTAAGTGGAACTTGGGAATCCTTTTGTAACTTGCACTACAAATGTAGATAATATGGTGGCAGTACCTATGAATGAGCCCAATGGGACTCTTAATCTATGTAATAGTACTAGTTAATGAATGAAAAGTTCGTATTAACAAACAAAAAAACCTAAGCAACCAGTGAGAATGATTTTGAAATCTATTTCTTGAAGATGCGAGAAAGAGCAAATGAAGAAATACCTTGTAAAGTCAGAAGTACTTGTCAAAAAAATAATAATTCAGAACTCACTTAGAATAAGATTTTAGTTTTGATTTGCGGTTTCAAAAGAGCGACTCTTCATTTTAGATGGCATATGATTGTATTTTCCTTTTCCTTTATCTGTTTTTTTTTTGTTCCTCATTTTATGTATCTTTGAGGGTCTTGTAATGCTTTGAGTAGGATTAGCAGGTGTAATGTGGGATGAGTAGCAATTTTCCTTACTTTAAGTAGCAATTTTCTTTTCCTGCATCAATATACTTGCACGAAATTTTCCTTTTTTCTTTCCTTTAATTGTAGTTTTCTTTTCCTGCAACTACACATGCTCACTTTCCATTCGTGGTCACAAATTAGTAAACTGCATCACACTATCACAGTTTTGGTAAATATGGAAAAAAAGGTTTTTTCGGTTCATCAGAGAGTTCAGGTCTCTGAATAATAGTCGTTGAGGCATACCTGATAACTGTACATTTGAATAAAACACAAGCAACGTCAGTGGACATTGTAGATAATAGGCAAATTACAGTAACCTGTGCTACGATCAAAATAACATGGTGCATGCGTAAACTAACCATACAAAGTTTGGTAGACGATAAATCACGAAGACAAAAGATAAATATATTAAATTAAGCCTAAGAGTTTATAATAGTTTGGTTAACTGATCTACATATGAGAAAATTAATATAAAAGAAGAAAAATTATCGAGAGAAAAATCTTCTCCATAAAACTACATCGTGGATATTTTTCTGTGCTCTTGTGAGAAATAGAGATCTTTAATAGAAGTGCAAAACTTATTTTCCAAGAAAAGTATAAGACATATTAAGGAAATTTAATCCGTCTTTTTCCATTCATTCGAGAAAGAGAGTTGATTAGAAATTCAGGACAAAATTCTAACAACCTGCGCCAAATTTTCCCTATCTGCTAATTTTCTTTCGTACAACATCAATACATACCTGCACCAAATTTGCCTTTTTCCCTTTTGTTTGTTCCAGAGCCAGAAAAATATTGGCCTTCCATTTTCTTACATGCCTGTATCACGAAATCACGATGATGTGAAGAAAGAGCATCTGAATGGAAGAAAGAGCGCGTAATATTGGAATTGAGTTAAGTGAAGCGTCCATGTTTCTAAACTATTCTGAGCAATACGTTACAGTAAAAAGTGGTAACCTGTAAACTGAAAGCGGTAAGTCATAAATTTTGATCGTTTTAAAACTTGAAGTTTTGTATGATTAAATTATAAATTGTTTTTAACTTGGTAAGATTTATTCGTGATGTTGACTATTTCAGGTGTACAAAGTTATTACTCCCTCCGTTCCAATTTATGTGAACTTGCTTGATTGGGCACGGAGTTATGGAATTTGTGGTCCTAAACAAGTTAAAAAGGTGCCAGAGTATTTGTGTGGTTATAAAAACTTCTCATTAAGGGTAGAATTGTAAGTTTAAGCTAAATTGTTACCAAATTTAGAAGTGGGTCATTCTTTTTGGAATGGACCAAAAAGAAAATAAGTTCACATAAAGTGGAACGGAAAGAGTACTATTTATCGTACTAGTTTAACTCATCAATCCCAAAATTCTTATTCTTAAGTTTTTCACGAAAATAGTATTGGTAGCTAAACTTGAGTTTTAGAAAATTGAGATCCCTCTCCATCTAACTTTAATAAGAGGTCTTGAGTTCATATCTTGGCATGAAAAATCTTTTGGTAGAGAGCGTTTTTCTCATTAGTGAATTCTATCCATCCAACCTTAAGCAAAGGTTTTGAGTTCATATCTTGGTATGAAAAATCTTCCGTAAAGAGCTTTTCACCTCCATTGGTGAGGTCTTGAGTTTACATGTGACAGAATGGTTGAACCGAAAGAAAAAAAGAACATACATATCTTCGGAAAAAAGATAGTACATGCGCCAAAAACAGACTAATGAAGGACTGCAGATCTTTCGTTTTCCCAAAAGATGGAATAAATTGGAGATGGAGGCTTTTCCACATCTACTTGACGTTGCTCCTTAGCTAATCTTCAAATTCATATTGATCTTTTAATCAGGGATTCTTTCTCTTCCGCCGAAAACGTTATTCCGTACAAAATTTTGGATTAAAATTAATGTAACGCGTTACTCAACATCCGAAGAAACTTGACTAACTTGAATACTTATTAAGCTCGTAATATAGATAACCTTTGAAAATTATACTTAAAAAGTTGACTCAAAAATAGAAACTATTTCACTTGAAATACACCAACAAACCAGTAGTTTAACATTTTATTTGAATTTCTAACATTGACAAACACGCGCCGTTGCAAAGACTCATGGTCAAGCAAGTGTCCTTGCATATATTGAAATTGAGTACTTGTAAATACTGGATAAGATTTTGTGCTCACGGGGCTAATTATTACTAGTTGCATTCGCCCGAAATTATTTCCTCGGATCTATTTAGTGATTGTGTAACCCCTCATGACAAAGAACGGTCGAAAAAGATATATTTCCTCTCTAAAGAGAAAGTTGAGTGAACAAAAAAGCAATTTGACATTTCATCTAAGTTAGTCCTCATGATGCCTATCAGCCTACCCATGATATGATATACCTTCTTTCTCTAAAGTATCAGCACCTCATCAAGTTTTTGTTGATTTTTGCCATAGTTGACCTAGCACTTCTCTAACTTTAATGAAAAAGATGTCAAAGTTATATATAAACTACATTCGACCAATCAAAACGTTCATCTATCGTTTTCATTATCTCCTCCCCGTCCGACCAATAATAGACTTGACTCAATAAGACCGCCTACTCTTGATTTCAATCCTTTGCCAGTGAAAAAGCACCATTTTGGCTGCCAATTGGCCGATGTCCAAATCAAACTCTGCTAGAAATTCGCCTAATGTCTTCAGTTGGGGATTCCTCTCTATCTACCACATCTAAACTACTTTCCCCATCTTTTTGAGGAACTACTCGAAAACCATAGTTCAGAGCAAAAGGTTCTTTGAGATATAGGGAAGGACATATGGTGGATTGACTAGTCACATCATCATCGTTATCCTCCAAATATGCCTTATCTCATTGATTCTTCAAATAAGGTCAGCAAACCTATTCGTACCTAAGCCAAGGAATAAACCTAACTGGTATTTTGGACCACATGAGAAGCTTGGGAAGTTGGAATCCACTACTTCGTTATACATATACCGGAATACACAGGCTAAATATTTGTGTAGCCTTGATTCAACAAAAGAATGGTTGAATCACAAGCATCTACGGTGTAGCCTAACAGTCAACAAAATTAAGGCGTGGAAACAACATGACTCCAATCCAGCTGAGACAAAAAAACATCAAAATGATCTATTCTCATCTATCTAGTTTTGGTGGGTAAAATTACTCGCAGTAATGTGCAATCGTAATCAAAAAAAGAAAAAGATAGACAAACATACGTAGCATATAAAGAAAGAGGGATGTGGATTTAACAAGTGTAGAAGTGTGACCCACCATACTTCTTGAGACATTTGGGATGTAAAAGTACTACTCCATTTCATTTTCTGGAGGTGACCTAACTTATGACGAAACAGACTAATAAGTAGGAAACCGTAACTCTTATTACAATGTATAGAATACGGACAATCTTAAAACAGGACAACATTGAACTAACTATTGCCTCAACCTATGTGACAGTAGAAGACTTAGTTACATGAACCTCAACCAATTATCCGATGCTCCATAAAAGGAAAGACATCAAGTGACAGTCACCAAATGATAATTCTAGCTTCAATTGCAGAAGTTCTTTTTTTGTTTTTCAAATAACGGTGGTGACCATATGTTGCAAAAGTTATTATCTGTTACTCAGCACAAATATTTTTCACTCAATTTTTTTATCAAATCATTCTAACACCTTAATTATTGAGAGAGAGAGAGAGAGGTATCTTTATCTCATGGTGAACTGGGCTTTCTGCTGTTCATATACAATGCCCACTATCTGTCAGGAAAGAACCCCAACATGAAGACGCCCACATAGATACTCATGTTTAGAAGAAAATACTAAACAAAGTTGGCAAAGATGCTATCTCATCTCTTTCCTATTTTAATCACTATTATTGCCAAATCTTTGGACCCTACCACTCCATCAGACATTGAAACAAGCCACACTCAATTTAGTATGACTCTACCACCACTAACTCCTACATCTACATTCTGCTCCTAAAGCTTCTCATTCACTCATTCTTTCACAAGGGAAACAACTCTCTGCAGGTGGGTTCCATCTTTATAATACTTCCCCACCTACTTTATATGAATTTTTTCGCAAACTACAAAATTTTACCCCAACACTAGCAAAATAACAGGAAAAATGATTGAGAGGATCAGTGCATGAAATTTATTCTCAGAGCTATCGGGTAAATATCCTTATCGAAAAACCAACTAATTCTTCAAAATTGGACAAGCTATAATCTCAAGCTGCCAGATCCGTTAAGAATATATGCCTTTTGAACTGATCTCAAACCCATAAAGTTCAGTCATGTGGCTTCTAAATTCTTATCATACAGCTAAAGAGCAATACCAGCATAATCTAATACATCCTATATCACAGTCTACATTAGAAGAAGAAGCAAAACGTCAGACAAAACAAACTGTAGGATTATGATTAGACGATAAATTGAATCATAGTGATTGGCAGTCTAGATCAACTCCAACGAGACATTGTTAAAGGCAGAATTATTTGATTAGATAAAAGAGAAAAAAAGGTGGGAATCACAGGGTTGACAGGGACTGCAGTGAAACATGACGTAAGCATTGTCCCCCGGAACACCAAGCCTCACTAGGTGGGGACAGTGAAAAGAGAGATGATAAATTTCAATACCTAATCTCACCTTCACCTCCTGCGTGATCTCATTTTTATTCCTTGCCTCTCTGATCTCAAGCCCTTTAAGAGTCCTTTTTGGTCAGTATCTCCATAAAGCCTCTAACTACATCTACAAATTTCAAATTGCTCTTCAGTGAAATTGTGGGGAGGGAAAAAAGGATTTCTACATTACTGCAAGAGCCAGCAGAATGAGAAGTGATGAGGATGGAAGCCGGGGAACTTCAACAGTTGATCAAGGAGAGTGGTTGAGTTTAAGCTTAGGAAGAATCTCACCTTCAACATCTAAAGAATCTGAGTCACAGACAAGACCTACTCCAGGTAAGATTTTTTCATGTAACTTCTGCATGAGAAAGTTCTACAGTTCACAGGCTCTGGGAGGCCATCAGAATGCTCACAAGAGGGAAAGAGGAGCTGTGAGACAGTATCAGTCCCAGAGGATGATGACAATGATGGCTTTGCCTATCAACAATCCCATGTACAGATCTCTTGGCATGGTTCCCCACTCACTTGTGCATAAAACTGGCAGAGACGTAAGTACAACAGTGGCAAGGTTCAGCGAGGCTAGTGCAGGCTTTCAAATGACATCACGTCCCAATAAAGTAGATGAAAGATTTGACTTGAAGTGGCCAGGAAGTTTCCGACTAAATCCACAACAATCAGAAGACCAGGCCTCAAATACAAATAAGATTGATCTCAATCTCAAGCTGTAATTATTTTACTCATCCATCATAAATGGAACTATTTACTATCCTCTCCTGTAACAGCTTCAGCTTGGTTCATCATCAACACATGAACTGACTGTATGATATGCGAACACCAATTTAGATTTAAAAAAAAGATCCTAGAGAAGCAGTGCTCCCAAATGTCAAGACTTCCAGCTATAACCTGTCAGAAGAATGATATCTAAGATGTAATATGTACTTTTCAGTTGCTTTTGTTCCTACTGCACCTAGAACAACTTTTTAACACCCTACTCTCTCCCGAATAGTGGCAGATGGTTACTGAATTATGCATTTATAATTTTTTTGTATTAAGCTCCGGCAACCCAGAAGCACTATGTTTAAGCTACAAGAAATTAGACAAATTCCGATTAGGCTTTTAGAGGAAGCAACGATTGTCTATTGGTTTATCGACGAACTTTAACGAGGTAGACTTGCAAAATGGAGAGAATGAGAGGGAAGAGTGTGTGAAAGGGAGCACTGAGGTATTAGTGACAGATGGAAGCTATGAAAGAGTCCTCATACTGAGAAAAATATTTGACCAAAGTAAGAGAAGGAAAAGGATAGCTAGTCTTTTCCCTTTTCTTCCCTACATCTTGTAATTTTAGATGGTAGTGAATGGTGATCAGGATTAAGTTGTGACATAGTACACTGTGAAAAGTAATGAGAGGGCCCTCACCTCTATTGCTTTCAACATATCAAATGCAAGTTGGACCTCTTTCCACTATCACATGCCAAACAAACAGAAATCAAAACGCCTTCCAGTCAGCACTCAGCAGTCAGCGACAACACTTATTTTAAAGTACTGCATGAAGCAGCAATGTAGAAACCCACCAATTGCACTACTCCTAGAATTTTGTGAACTTCTGCCACACACACATGAAATACAGATCTAAATGAGATCATTTTATACTTTGCCATGCCAAGATCAACAGAAATCTAGGCCTACTTTATTCAGCACCAAAGTCAGTATGCCATTCTCTACAAAGTGCTTATGAGGTAGGTGTGAAAGCATGTCGGTAATCACACTAACTGTTCAGAGCAGTATACTAGTGCTATCAGATTCTCCAGAAATAGCAGACCTACTAGTCAAACTCTAAACTTTCAGATTGGCTAATATACAACAGATAGCAACGTAAGATAATATCTCATTGTAGCACCAACTGATTGACCTATGTGACTTCACAAGATACCTAGGAACCCACATTAGCAGTTGGAGTTAAAATATGCCAGAGCCAGTAGCAAATAAAACTAGACTTCTCAATCCGGCAACTTTCAAGTTTTGAGCATCTCAGAACTTTGGGGAAGAAGTGCTTCCTCAAAGTTATTGCATACCACGCACTTTCTCGTAAGAACTTTTCTGAGGAAGAAGTGTTGATCTTCTACTGACATGAGGCAGTTAAAAAGGAGGGTTAGCATAGGCCATAACACCTCCACTCCTCACCCACCCTCACCTTGAATTTTTTATGTTATTGGTGAATGCTTTGAAGCTTTTATCTTTCGTAGCGATTTGACAAAAAGTCACCCAGCACCACTTGCTCACCAGTTTAGATATTAAAAGTCAACAGTCACCTATACTAGGGAATGTAAATTAAGGTGTGCGTAATAAATTTTTGGTAAAAACGATACAAGATTCTAATACATAGCTTATAACACTTTTAGGAAATTTAATTCCTTTCACATTTTACAAATCACCACTCTCCACCTCTGACTATTTCATTTATTTCTTTGCATGCTGCATATATGCTTGAACACTTCATAAACTTTTCGGGACTGCCCTTCACTATCTAAGATATATTAGTTTAACCCATTGAACCTATTGTCCCTGCTTGGCTGATTAATGGAGAATTCCTCTTCAGATCTCATCGTTGCCCTAGCTGTATTAGTACAGACCATCAAATCCTAATGGACTTTGTAATCTTACAGTTTACACAGATCAGAACCACACCCTATCGTTGAAGGCAATCTCTGTTACACGTACTAATAGAGCACTTTACCCAAAAAAAATCTAAGAATGTAATTTTGGGGGAAAAATTGGGTTGTGACTGAAGTTTAACTAGTACCCAGAATCAACATCACCACCCTGGCAAGGACACTTTTATATATTTATCTTAGGTTTGCAACATGCTCTCTCATATGCAGCCTTGATTCTTTTTCTTTGGCCAATCACACTAAATAGTTCTGTTGATAAAAGCACAAACTTTAGTATTTATTTATTTTACTTCTGCAATAATGTTGATCATAAGTTGACAATTGTCATCACATAAATGGGTACTATGTCGTTGGTTTACTAACTAAGTCCTTCATCAGTAAGTTCCCAGATGACATTTGTTCCTTAGCCAAAAAGTTCTCGAACAACAGGTTTGTTTGCTGAACCAGATCTTATATGAAGGGAGGAAGTTTCACGAAAAGCATACGACGTGCTTTCATTTATTATTTTTTGATCTGGACAACTCTTCTAATGCAACCAAAACACCACCAGCAACAACTTCCCCAAGAGCCACAAAAATTTAAATGCTTAAGCCCTGATGAGGCGCCGATAGACATATCTGTTGGATATACGAGGAAAAGTTCACCGATGCATCAATTTGGGAGTTCGAAAGTTAAATGCTTGCACAAGAAGTTCAGGTGGGAAGGTGCAAAATGTCCAAAAGTTAATCTCTCATAGAGGCTCTATTTTTAAATAATGATGGTGTCAAGGACAGCTTGCGCGTACCTCGAAAATTCCACCTGATATCTGCTACTTCCCAGCAGCAGCAGAGGTAGGAGATAACTCCGTTCGCCAAGGCTTAGGTAGATAGGAGAAATTACCTAGTATTTTTATAGCTCATAGAGCCTTTTGATTCTTTTTAAAAATCTCCAATGTAATATTCAGTTAGTCACTACTGTGTCATTCCACTCTTCCATTCATTCAAGGCACCAACCATGTTTTGGTGCTCTTTGCACGTCTTGATGCAGTGTGATTTCTCTCAGATCTAGACAACACTTGCATGGGGAAGAAAATCAAAAGTCGGAAGAAAAAGAATGACAGGATGCAGGCACTCAAATTGTGGCGATATTCATAAGGTCAAATAATTCCATAATCTCCTTGAAGATTAATTACCATTCACCAAATTCCACAAATAGGAGGAACATAGAATGAAGAATCTGATACAACAATGTTGATCACACTTATTGCTTACATGGTATTTCGATACTGAGCTTTTGAGTCTTCTGCATTATGATGGGAAGCCTTTCACTAATAGTGCTAGGATCACTATACGCAGCACAATCAGAAGGATATCCTTTCTGCAGAAATTAAGAAGATTAGTGACAGAATTCTACAAAACAAATAAAAGTTAAACAAAATGCGATCTAACACCTGAGTAATCTTAACATATAAATGAAGCGATAACATGATACATCTAAAGTAATGATTTTTCTGAAAACAGGTATACAAGAAGAGAGATCTATGTCACTTAGTTGGACCAACTAAACTGAACTCTCTCAAAATTCTTATCAACAATACAACTGAGGCTGAATATACTTCAAAGAGGACTGAGATAATCACATCATCCCTAGCAGTTGCTTTTACATGGAACATTTAAAGCTCATATACAGACAGTGTCTGTAATATGCCATGCAAATAGTGCTGACATTAGTTTCAAAGACTTTTACAATCAATTGTAAAGGATATTTTGAAATTTTAGTAAAACGGAGCCCAACTACTTTTCCTTAAGACTTCTCTATCTTTTTCATTTTTTCCTGTGTGCATTTGCACAATAGGGCATTTGTTATACTGGTTAGGCCCGTTTCTTGAAGTATAATTAAGTCCTTGTAAAATCTAGGAGAAATCTCTAAAATGTCTAGTTAAAACTTAGTCCCCTGATTTTCAAAGGCACGAGGTTTTGATCTCTAAGACTTATGCTTCTTATTATTATCAGGTGTAATAGAAACATGAGTTGTAATGTCTGCTTATGAAGAAGATTATGATCTGAAAATGTGGTACGCACAGATAGCTTAGGGTAAAGAGGACTGTCCACCTCCCCCCCCCCCCCCCCCCCCCCCCCCCCCCCCCCCGTTCTCCCACTTGCTCTTCTCTTCTTTGTTTCCTGCATTTCTTCTCACTACCCTTGGATCTGGTTTCTTCATCTCACTAGTCACTACACAAGCAATCTTATTCCGAAGTCCTAATCAATTTTCAATGAAAATCCTCCCTGAAACCTGTCAAATATTTTGCTCAGTGTAACTAATTTCTGCACCAGAGTATCCTGGACCAGTGCTGCATCAACAACCCCTTAGGGATTGTGAAACATGCCAATCAGCCTAGACAGGGAGTGGATGAATGATTTCTCCCCCAAAGTACAAAGGTAAAGGAACATTGAGATTGCCTACTCAAACAGTCGATAAGATGGGCCTCTAGTATGTGAAACAACCTATGATGTCTCTAGAACAATTTAGGGAGGCACCAGTAGTGACAGACAATGCAGATAGAGATAATATTTCACTCACAGAAGACAACGCTTGAAATGTGGCTTCTCTCCAGTTGCTTTCTCGAAGAATAACTGATTTCATATGGTCTCCAAATAAACAATGTAAACGAGTGTCTCTTAGCCTCATAAGCACTCCATCAACTCTAAGCTGTGTAACGCATCCACCCATCAGTAATAGAGATAAACAAACAATAACTCAGGTGCAAAGAACAGATCCCTCAGGAACCATGGTAGTAATTGCTTATGTAGAATTTGCAACAGAGCCACTCACCCAAAAACGCAGCAATAGGAACCAACCACTCGGCATGACTCTCTACAAATACACAGAAGTCGTTCAGTGAATTGGAAGTCAGCCATATTGATATGACCAAATACAAGCCAGAAACCACATTACCACTTTAACAGTCAAAAGTGAGATTCCGTTATCAGCAAGTTCATCCTCATACAAGATGATCTGTTAAATGAAACAATGAAATAAACTTGGGTGCTAGAATGTAACAGTAACACAAGTAGAAAATGGATAACATTACTCAGTCACATGATCCAGAAATCACCATGTTCTGAGTCACTAACCTCATCATAAAAGAGAATAGGGTCTTTTGATGCAAGTGCAACCAAATCAATTTTCTCCGTGCAATCCTCCCATTGAAGACTGCAGCTGCTTTCATTTGATAACCCTCTTACGCGCTAATTATACAAAAGCAACAAAAGTAGTTCAAATAACATTGATCTTGACGGCGAAGGAGCAATAATTAAAGGAAAAGATAGAAGAAGGATATAAAGAAGAAGTTCCCATTCAAATGAATTAACTTTCCAAGTAATCAGCGATTATTGCTAAAGTGTAACTTAAAAATACAACATTCGAGTCAATGACTGGAGGATAAGGACAAAATAACTGATGAAACAGCGCAACCACGGTGGCAAGCATTAAACCAGCTTGCCTATTAGCTTTAACACAATTTAGAAAGTGTGAATGAATAATAAAACATCATCAAATCTTAATAAGTATTACTCCAATGATAAAAGATACAGACCTCTGCATTTGTATCGAAAGTTTCACTTCCACTGTAAGGTGTCGTGAAGGTATAGTCATAGTCAAGCACCACCTTTTGCAAAGGTTTACTGCAAAAAAAAACACAAATCAATGAGAGAGAGAGAGAGAGAGGAAAGAGAGCAATGAAGAAAGCATTATGTCGGCCCACTTTCACCATAGATATCAAAGCTATTTCTGAAGGGAAAAGAAGGAAATGAACACCAACTCCTGCATCAGAATCATTCAATGGACTCAACATCCTTTTAAGCCAGCAGCAAAGTAAACAGATCATCATCATCCATGACATTAGTTTTGTAATCCAATGCTGTAAGAGATTAGACATGATCCTAGATTCTGTTGTTATTATAAGTAACCAACCGTGGTAGGAGGAAAGAATGAAGAACAACATTCAAGACAATTGCTGGCCTTTTTCTTTTCTTTTCTTTCTTTTTTTTCTGTTGCGATTTTTGTTTTTGTTTTTCTTCTCCCTTTTGATTTGCTTTAGTTCTCTTTCTACAGATCTTAGGCATTTCAAATGTGCCAAGGACCATTCAGCAAGTACCAAAAATGTACTAGAGCCTTCACAGAGTTCTTTTTTTTTTTTTTTTTTTTTTTAAAATTAACCAGTGGACTTTTATATTTTATTTTTACTATATTTGGTCACATAGATGAAAAGAAATTTGTTGAGCCTAGGATCTCTGTCTCCTCTAATTCCATGTTGGAGTATAACCATCTCATCTGAAAATCCCACTGCCACCCAAAAGGCAATTGATATTTCCACATTTTTGGCCCATGAAACAGAATCAAGCCAACATGTGAGAGGGCAACTTGAGACATAATATAATTAAGTAATCAAAAGTGTGCTCTCTCCTAAAATTTAAAAAGCTTTTAGATGAGATAGCCACATTCCAACAATAGTACTAGCCTAGAAAAAGCATAAGTCTAAGAGTGTGGATCGCAATAAAAGGGCAAGGGCAATGCTCACTTGTTCTTCTAGGATTGTTGTAAACTTCATCATGCCAGTACCTCCTAGTAAAGGTACACTATGTCCTCTCTGCTTTCCTATCTTTCTTTTTCAATTACACGCAACTTTTATCAAACATAAGCTGAGTGAAGGAGCTTTCATAAACGGCTGAAATGCAAGGTATCCCTCCCCAAGAAAAGAACAGAGATGAATAAAGGGAGGTTAACTAAATGAGGATCCAGAATACATGATATAATAAGTAGGAATTTATAGACTGCACACTCTTGTAGTCCTCAATTTAAACATCAATATTTTTGGTTTTGCTATTGCTAATCCCCCACCCGATTCTTGCTCACAACCCCACCCCACCCCAACCCCCAAAGAAAAAAAAACCCAACTCCCCAAAAAAATAAACTGAAACGGGTACTCACTCCTGGTGCACATTGTAGGCTGAATGAGTTTTTTAAGGCAATTAAACCACCCGAAAGGAGGTGCATGTTTACAGCTATTTCAGGGTTCTGTGAACCTCCTAAATGATGCTCCTCTAATATATTCAGAAATATTAGCAGATTCTTTTCTTTCATCAGCTGCAATTAATTGGAAAACTAATAATACCTTCTGAATTTCCATTTTTCAGCTGCTGGAACTTCAACAGGTGGTAATGCTTCGCGTTTCCAACCAACTAGAGCATCGAATGCATTGAAGTGAATTTTTGTGCCAGTATTCACATGTTTAAGCACCAAAGAATTGTCCCCAAATACCATCTCTGGCAAGTGAGAGGTCTTGAGTTCCTCTTCCCATCTGTATGCATATCAAGCCATTTAGGGAGGAATTAGACCCTTTCAAGACATTGAAGAGAGAGGTGTGCTTGACAAGAAGAGGATACAAACTATTAACTTGTGATGTGTGGGCTTTGGTCGAGTGGTAAGAGCACAGCTTGTGATGTGTGGGCTAGGCGCATGACAAAAACATGATATATTTAACTAGACAAGGCAGAGGGCAGACCTATTATTCATTGAGTTTAGAACCGTGGGCTACTGGCCCTTGGAAATTTCTCAGTTATAACAAAAAGCATAAAAAGTCTGTAAGTAATTGTTCATATAGAACTAAGACAGCTTCGGACAATGAAAGGGGCACTTGAATCCGCATATTTCAAAGCTAATAAAAGAAAAAATCAATTTTAAACACAGGATTTATGTATATCGAAGTATGTAAAATGAAACACGACCAAAATTCCTACATTAATGGCAGAAATCATCATAACTTAAGAAAGAAACATATCAGATAGTCTAGTTTAAATTGCTTATTATTAACAAGTTGCAATCACGAAAACAAAATCAGTGCTTAATTGAATTTTGCACATATAGAAAGGGAAAAAAGAGTACTGTTGAAGCTGAAGTGAAGTGAGAATGGAACGCTTCCGAGACTCAATCTCCCAGCCGTGAATTCGGAGTCCCCTCCGTCCCTCCGGCAGAAGCTCAGCTCCCGCCGCCTTTAATTCTCTCTCATCACTTTCCCACTCCATTTTCCGATCCACCAACTCAAAAAAATTCACTTCCCGGGATGCGGCAGTTTTCGACGAGTTTTTAAATTAGAAAAGCTTTTAGCAATTTCTCCAAAAAAAGATAAATTGCAGATCTAAATATAAATGTCTTTATTTATGAAAAAACAAAGAAGTCAAAATAGTTTTCGCAAATTCATAATAGCACTTTTGGTCCCCAGATATTGATGAATTCTGGTTTTGGTCCGTATAATATTTGGCCAAGTACATTTAACATGTAATTAAAGACCCGTTTGGTTGTACATTTTGCCAAAATAAACTTAGATTTTATTTGGCAAACAAATGTTTGGCTATAAAATTTGCTTATATTTTGGCAAAATCTCAAATCTCAAATCCTAAATCCCACAAAATCAGCTCAATAGCTTATTTTGGGCCAAATCTCTAATAATACATATGTTTTCCCAAAATAAATTTGGGGAGTATGTTTTGAAAACGTATGTCCAAACACATTTTCATCTTCAAGCCAAACTCACCTAAAGTAGATTTTTCAAAACAAATTGGAAATCTATGACCAAATGTTAGCTAATAAATATGTGTTTTTGGTCCCTTTATATAGGAAATATTGTAATTTAGGCTATTTTAAAACTATTTGTCCTCAAAATATAAAGCGATGATATAAATTCATCATAACACAACAACAAACCTAGTATATTCTCGCCATGTGGGATCTGAAGAGGGACCGTTTGTACACAGGGTAACTAAATAGTTTAATAACTAATAATTCATTAAATTTGTAAAAATCACAAGCACAAGGATCAAAAGTGCATTACAACTAATTGAAGGTTATAATTTATATGTGCTTAACCATCAATTGCAACTATCAAAATTAGAATTTTTAATTGGAGGACCAAATTTACTTTTTCTTTTTTGGCAAATATTTCCAAAACTAGTTCTCTTGTTAAAACCTAATCTAACACACAACTGGGAAACCTTAACAGCTACCCAAGAATACCATTTTGCTAAATAAAACTTAAAGTATCCTTATTATAAAATGTACCTCAAGACATATAGCGGATTGCTTGAAGGCGTGAGAAGTAAGAAGTAGGATATTCTAGCCACATAACTTAAACAGTAAACATTATCTGATAAAAGAACATTTAATTAGTAATTCAACAAGTAACAATATACATTGAGCATTTTTAGAAATGATTTCAAATAGCATGACAAAATTGGAACTTACATGATTATCTTTCTACGTGTTAAGCGTGACTTCCTTGTTAGGAAAATAATTTATTCATGTAAATTACAGCTCAAGCCACGATTCAACAATCTCCTTGGGAGTGTTTTTTTTTTAGCTTTAGAAATCAATATATAACAATATTGAAAAAGAAAATTAAATAAAGTAGAGGAGAAGAAGGATGTGTTGGCTGATAAGTGGGGGGAAATTCAAAAATAGCCAAATTTACGAGCGGTATTGAAAAATAGCAACAGTTTCAACGGTAATCAATATTTAGTCACTTTTCACGTAAAGATAAATTTGAGCGAAAACACTGTTCAAAATCCGAAAATATTCCAGCATATTATATTGTCAGTATATTATACTGGAATTCCAGCATAATATACTATCATGCGGGAACTTACTGCGTGTTGGAGTTCCAACGCAATATGTGAAAGTTCACACACAGATGCGCACCAATCTCCAGTATATTATGATGGATTGGTTCGAGTTACATCAAAATAGTAGCTATTTTTCAAAAACTTTGTAAACGCTAGCTATTTTTCAATTATCAGTCCGAAAATTGACTAGCATGTGCTATTTTTACTGAGAAGTGAGAAATAAACGAATCAAGTTAAGAAGAAATAGTCTGGAAAATATGAACTCTCGCTAAAGTTTTTTATCTTGAAAAGTCACTTTTTTCCCCTCAAAACTTTTCCTCTCCTAAAAATAAAAATAAGCACTTTTGGATTCCAGAAACCAAGCCAAATTACTCCTCACCCTCGGAGGGATATCCTGTCACAACTACATCTCTGTGTCGAAAATAAGAGGTAGAAAGTTCCCTACCATGTCATATACTCTACACAAGGTGAATTTCGGCTCTTAACAAATGATACTGTCGCATTAAAAGCTTCTCCAGAATGACAGACAGGTTGAGCAGCAATCCAACTGAAATAGGCTCATCTTTACTGTATAGCAGTTACAACAGAAGGACGACGAAAGCCAAACAAATAAAAAAGACGAAATAGTTAATTCGGCAATAAGTACAACATAACAGCATCAGACAATGTCTACAGTAAGATTTCGACATAAATGTAAACTGTTATCAAACTTAAATAGAACAGCTCCAGAAGTCCCGCTACATCCAATACGGATGGTGAAATGCGAATGCTACATCCAGCTTTCCTCACTGCTAAGAACAAATTCTGCTCTCACCTAGACTCCAGAATGCTGTTGGATAGACGGGAGGGATCCACATATCTGTGTCCCCCCAAACCCCGCATGTGTACATAAGTGTGTCAGACCCCTCGTCTGGCTAATGTTTCAATCTTAATCATTCACATAGATCAAAAAGCTTTCCAGGTAGATTTATATTCCACTCAAAGTATTTGTTTGTTCCAGAATTCAGCACTTGCATGACTCAGCCTTGTTTTTGCAACCTGCCACTTCTACGGACATTCTGAGAATTCGGGGTATCAACCTTTGTGTTCTGCTTCTTAGAAGTCTTATTGCTGGGAGTGTTATCCAATCCTCGATCTGTGGTATCATTGTTTGCTTTTGGTTTTCTAGATTTTTTCCCACTGGCCTCCTGTATCAGCAACTCTCCCTCGCTCTTATCTATTGCATGACATTTTTCTCCATTAAGCCATTGCTTTGGTGGTTCCATTTTTTCAACTCCATTGCACAAAACCTTGTTTGTGGTGCTTTTAGATTCAGTTCCAAGTGGTTCTCCCATTATATTTGGTGAGGAAGGAGATTCTTTCGATACTTTTTGACTCATAATTGAGTCCCAGCGAGAAGAATGACGGTGGCAATGACGAGCATTTTCAAACCATTTACTGACCTGTATGTTTGACAAAAAGAAACTAAGGAAAAAGAGGGCAGCCGCAAAGCAAAATTGAAGACACAAGTGGCGAAAAAGCCGACGAAGCTGAAATTAACATATGCCAGGGAGAACTCATAAAACCTGGTGAGCTGTTAGGCCTAATTCTTTACCCAACTTCTCCTTTGCATCACGGTCAGGATACTGATTTTCCTTGAAGGATTCATAGAGCCTCTGAAACCCCAAAAAAACTGAACTGAAGTGGGGAAATGCATGAAAACTAACAGAGAATATTCTTTCAGTAAAGTAAAGAGATAAGTCTATCAATTGCTCTAAATCACAAACTAGGTGGGTCTGCCATATGAAGCCTTCAGTCACAATTCATTCTAAGCTGTCTCTTCAAGCAAATTCAAAAAACCATGATATTCAAAAAAAACAAAAGCATACATCCATACAACTCTTTAAAAATACTCTCTTTCAGAGGGCATTACCATATTAGGCAAGAACTACAAATAGTATTACTACTTTGTTTTTTGGAGGCAATAAAAGAGTAAACAAATTCTGCTTAATAGCTAATAAAGTTAGTTTATGATATCCATTGTATACAACTTGTCAAGGATGACATAACAATGACACCTCCTACCATCAATAGAAATGGGTTTTAATTTCATGGAAAGTAAGATGTTACTGGACCTATAAACACTGATCAGATACGTAAAAAGTTGGAACCAGAGTAGAGCCCTCAATACCTTGGTGGCACCTTCCCCATATGTTTTCTTTTTACCACTTGAACGAGGTTCCGAGGTGTCCATGCCTCCAATTTTGGGTTTCTCACAGAGACCTCTATCAGAAGTATGCCTACTCCCTTTCTGCTTCCCACTTTGGTACTTGGTATCTGCTGGAGTCGAACTAGGAGAAGTCATAGCAGCTTTGGCACTTCTGGTTTGTCTCACCTTGGGTGAAGGACCACCCTCAAAATCTTCATCACCAGAATCAGAAGATTCATTTCCATATGTTTCCTTCATACAAAAGTGATCTGAGCAGTCAACCCAAGCAGGTGGAATATAAAAAGATAAGGAGCCACATTGAAGAACACATGCGCATATATGATCGATGAAATATGACATGCAGAGATGTACCATTTCAATGAAATAAATCACTGTTTTTCCAGTATAATAGAACTTAGTTTATGTTATACATAAAGAAAAACAATATGCCCCATCGCAGATAAGCGAATTTCTCAATCTTCCCCTAAAAATAGCAGTTAAGACTTGACATTTTAAACTCCAAGATAATTTGCAAGCTCGACATTTCAACTTGGTTGTATCAGAGTAATTGTCCATCAGCTCTACAAGCTGAACCACATCATATGAAAGTTACAAGCCGTGTTTTGGAAGAAAAAATCGTCATTTTCTTTCTTTCTAAGGGATGACCTTTATATCAAGTAACCAACAAGGGAAAACGGCAAAGAAGGTTGGCTACTGGATTCAGTGAAACCAATACCTCAGCAACCTAAACATTAGTCATGCACCTCTTTGAAAGTTGAAAGAGTAACAACAGTTCACTACAATGACAAGTGCTTGACTGCTTATACAACTTAAGCACCTATTATAAGGACTTAGGCCAACTCAGATGTTAGAACTCCATTTGAAATTTTTTTTATGTGAGCTTATAAGTCAGCCAAAATGGGCATGCACTCTGCATGTTTTTACCCTGAAAATTTTTTTTAGTAAGACTCAGTGATCCAGTCCTTGTATATATGCCACGCACAATCTGATATTTTAAAATTTTAACCATAACATATTTCAGGTGGAAACTGATCATAATACCCAATCACAAATAGATTAAATGTTTGTCCCAACTCACAAGGGTATTGTGTTTGTGTTCCCATTTTTTCTTCTATCCTTGTCCTAGAGAGAATAAGCTCTCACTACAAGTTTTATATTGATGATAGAACTAGAAAATTATGTTAATGTGAATGACAGCTCGAGGATAGATAAATTGCATCTAGACAAAAGTCAAGGAGATAACCTAAACAGTAATTGAATCTGCGATAAAACGACCAGGAGCATCATTTTGAATAAGCCAAACTCATAAATAATGGCAGCAAAAACTGCTCAAGGAAAATGGTATTATTATTGCTACTAAACTTTCCATGTTTTCTTACAGAAATTCTACATGGAGTACATCAGTAAATTCATGCTCCTAATCCAAAATGGAAGACTGACCTAGGCAAGACTTGTCAAGAAGGTTGAAAGGTGCTCCTTTAGTTACATACACAGAGTAGAGAATTAAGCAGCATACATGGGATACAACAACAACAACAAACCTAGTATGTTCCCAAAACATTGTAGCTTGTGGGAATTGAACCTATGACCTTATAAAGGTTTTGAACCCCCTTAAGCAGCACACATGGGATAATTATACGAAAATAATGACACATACAACAATTTAAATAGTAATAATAATATAATAGAAAGGCTTACATCATGCAGCTTTTTGTAGTCCAACCTCTCTATGTGCCTTTTGCCAGAGACAACAGGGCTATGAGACAGCATAAGATCGGACAACTCTTCCTTCAACGAATTTCTTTTAGCTCGGCTAGCTTTGGGTTTTTCCTCTTGGGAAGCCGAGCTAGGCCTACTATTATCTACTGAACTGGAAACTCCTTGCTCATCACCTGGCAGCCTATTAGCATCAACTATCAAACCCAAATCCTCAGAGTCAGAAGTAAAGTCAGAACTTGAACTTTCTACTTTAACCGGCTCATTCTTATCTGGATCATCAGGACTATAGTCGTCATCTTCGGAGTCTTCAGAAGGAAGCCCCAAGATCTCATCATCTTTAGGAGGGACTTCTTCCAAATCTTCAGATGCAGAGAAAAAATCAGACTCATCAGAACTGGATTCATCTCCGGAATCATTCTTTTCTACATCTGGATTTTCAGGGTTGTAATCATCATCTTCCGAGTCGTCTGATGGAAGTCCAGAAATATCATCCAGCTTTTCCCCGGATTCAGCAGCAGCAGCTTCCTTAGGATATACTTTCTACACATGTTAGAAGAAGAGACTTAGAAACAATGTTTAAGATCATAACAATCAAAAAAAACTAAATGCTGATTTTCCAATAACAATGATCAAGACATAACCTCCCAGCTGTCAGTAACAGAAAGATCTGTATCTTGAAGATCATTAAGCAAGTCAATGCAGTCAACTTTGCAATCACAGCCAGGACAAAGCCAGCCTTCATCATCAGGTGGAACTGCAAGCATAGTGAGAAACAACGAAACCATGAGTGTAATGAAGTTATTCGAGACTTGAGAATACAAAAGCTATCAGAACAACTATCAACAGGATAATTGAACGTTACTGTCTTCTTTTAACAGAGGTGGTTCCAAGCACAACTGGTGAAATCCGCGTTCACAGGCACCATCACAGAGGATAATATCGTTATCAGCTGGCAGATCCTTAGCGCCACACTTTGCACAGAATATCTGCAAGAATAAAGATGCCTGAGTGATCCAGTCAACCCATTATAGCACTGTGAACACATCTAAAAAAGTAGCAGCCAACAATTATATCCTACATCTTCACTGTCAATCTCCCCTTCATTGTCAAATAAAGATGCTGGAAGTCTCCCTTGAGCAAGTAAAGTATCAAGACGTTGGAACAAATCTCTAATTTTCAATTTGTAACGGAAAATATGAGCCTTGGCTCGTTGTAGCTCCTTCTCCAGCTTTATCTTTTCTAAGCTGCAAGAATATCAAAATTGCAAAACCCAATAATCACTCTGTAAAGTATATCCTCAAATTTTTTAAATAACAGGAAAATACTGCAAAAGTGAGCTAAGCAAGGAAAAACAAATACTAGTGATGAACATAACTTCTACTATATTATCTTTTCAACGGGCCAGATAATTTTAGCTAGGCTAAGCTGGTAGCTGCAGTAAAGGGCGCAGAACCGTATGAAACAGCAGATAATTACAAGAATAACAATGCACTAGGCATATAACATACATTCTCCATGCCTTATAAATGTGACATGACACGATAAGCTAGAATCAGCTAATAGGGGCAATAGCAACTGGCTGTTACTAAACACATTGCCCTTTTTCAATGGCAAATGTCAGCAAAGCACAAAACCAATAAGTCTACAAGGTTAATATGCTTACATCTGCTTTCTCCTAGTAAAGAGCAAGTAATTTGACCATCATACCAAAGCATCACAAATAATGCAACACATCAGCAGATCGAAAGTAGCTCCCCCGGGCGACTAATTGTTTATTTTTTTGATAAGTCGGGAATACTTCAAAAACATACATCAACAGAATGATTATGCAATATTGCCAACAAAGAAAAAGAACTGATATCCTGCAACAAGCATTGAGATTGTACAAGGTCCACGATGCTACTTCACAACATAATGTTAGTGGTGTGCACCTGCAAGCTCAAGCCATCATCACTTAAACAAAATTAATCTAGGATTTTTTTTTTCCTTTCCCGGTGAGGTAAATAATTTTATTGATAGTGGGGAAGCCCCTTATACAAGCATTAACCTAGAATTTTTTAGAGTAACAACTCTTGTTTCAAAGAACTATAGTAGTATTATGTCTTTCTTTTATCAATATCGATCTTGCATACTGTTCAAACTTCACAAATATGAAAATATTGCTGTAGAGTAACAAGCAGCTATGAGCGGGTCAACTACTGAAAAATGGGACAAACTGTGTACAACAAAAAATACAAGGCATCACACATTTACTACACAACAATTATAATACAATTTAACAAACCTCTGTCCTTTCCAGCCTTCACCGGAGTAAGCTTCAATCAAGGTCTGCTCATATTTTATTCTTTGTAATAAGTACCTCAGATGGCCCCTTATTCTTGTAAATTCATTCACAGCTATATGCTTGCTTTGTTTTTTCTTTCTCCTTTTCCTTTTCTTTTCCTCGTTAGCTTCATGAGTTGCTAGAGTATTATTTGCCTCAGAAGCTACAGATTTCTCCTTTGACTTTGAGCGCAGAAGTCTAGTACTGTTGATAGGGGTTCCAGAAGTAGATTTTCTTTTTCTAGGCCGACCAGGTGTTTTCTCTTGACATTGTGATAGGTTAAGATTTTGAACTGCGTTTTCATATGCATCTCCCGATTGTTCAACACCAGGATTTTCAGACATATTACCTGCTGATGATGTGTTATTATGGCCCATAACAGTTGTTCTTACCACCTTTTCAGGTGACACTGCTTTTCCGATAGTTGACATCTCAGTTTGATCTTCTAGCTGTGGTCTCACCTCTTTCTGATTGGCCTTACTAAAAATGTCTTCAGAAGACGGTTATCAATCCTTGCTTCCACTAGTTTATGCTCTTCATTTTAGTCTGAATGACCCCTGTGCTCAAGTTCTAAGTTACTGCAGATATGAATATATTCAATGCAAGATCACGAGCAGTTTGTTCCCCCAATTCTCAGAAAGACAATGCCATGGCACTGAATTTCTTACACTCCAAATTGAGAAACACAATATTGCTTCTCTGATCCCAAAAAAAAAGGCACGAGCACATAAATATCAAATCAAAGTTGAGCTTTCAAAAAAACTTATACTAATTGCATTCAAATACGTAAAACATGAGAGATAAAAGAATAAAAAAGATCATCCATTTGTGCACTTAAAATAATGAGATTTAACGCTTGATATGAAATCAGTTAAAAGATGAGACATTTGGTTGCTGGCAGTTTCTCTAATGTGTTCATAACCATGCACATGATACAGAAGCACTATTAATTACTAATCTACTTTTGGCTTGCTGAACTTCATCAATGCAACTGTACCAAGAGGCAACGGAGGTTAATTGATTTTAACTCCCTCGAGCAATAAGGATATGAAGCAGAAATGGATAGCACCAGCTCTCGGAGCCTCCATTGCTTTCAACTATTGGGATCCAAGAAAAATTATCCAAATACATTAGTCCACATGCTATACTTTCTACATATAGTCCCTGGAATTGGTAAATGTGTAGCTTATAATTTACCTACCTAAAGACTAGAACTCGGGAACATCAATATGGTTAGGGATCATTAAGGTACAGCCCTTAGCCAATTTGTTTCTGCCTTCTGAAAGAATCCAGAATCTCAATTATGAATATATTGTAATAACAACATACCCAGTATAATCTCACAGGCCACAAGTGGGGTCTGGGGAGGGTAGTGTGTAAGTAGTCCTTACCCCTAACTGACAGAGGTATCAAGAAAAGGTGAAAAGAAAAGAAGGGAAGAAGACGAAGAAGGAAGAAAGAATCGAGAGACAAAGGACGATAAGGAAAAGGGAAAAAGACAACAATAGCAGCAACAACAACAAAACATCAAGTAAAAGAGAAAGTAGCATCAAATGGTAACAAACTCAGAGATAAATATATTGTATATAGTGATTTTTTTTCGCAAGCCAAACATACTACGTTAACAATAGTTGGGGAGGGACGTTATGGTGAGTTAGGTAATTTGTACTTTGAGTCCTCTCGAGGAAGGGCCCCCTTATTTTAACCAAAAAAAGAATAAAAGAAAGCCGGCACTTCTTCTTGGCCTGTCGAGCAGGAATCGGACATACAAATTTGCCCATTTACTAGGTTGGGCACTTTAACCATTCAGCCATGAATGCAAAAAGACTCGGTGAGTGGTGTTCATTCTTCTTGATGGCATGGGGCTGCAGCATTAAATACAGAGAAAGGAAGATAATAATATTTTCTAGAAAGCACAATCAATAAAGAGCATTTAATGGAGTGGCTTAAGTTAGTTGCTTCTGACACGAGACCGGAAAAGAAGCTAGCGAACATAGCTTAACTAGAATTTGTGAGGTTAACCACATTATGAGAAAGTTTTTTTTCAAATGTTAATTACCCAGATTGAGCACAATGACAGGACTAGATTTCAACTTCGTTTTGGGAGGACCGGATGAGTACGCTGGCCTACAAAACTATTGGTCTCTGGAATAAATATAAAGACAACAATTAGCGAAACATTGATATAGAAGCTTCCCAGATTGATACTGCACATCATAACGTGATGCTGCGAGAAAGGACTTCTCCATGACCTTTGAGATAGCCTGAGGATAAAAGGTCATTCCAACATCAACAGCTCGAGGAAATGAATAGCTTGATCTTAGTTCACTACAAATTCCCCATCAGTTTATCCGAAATAATGACCACTTTCCTAAGTAAAACTAAAACTCGATATAACTTTAAGCCAAATGCTAGAAAGGTGGCAATATGCTCTTTATAATGAACTTATTTCTTTATTTGTAGAAAGGATACTCTTCACAATAAACTTTGTTTCTTTACTCATAGAAATTACTACACATAAATCTTCCTCCTTTGGATTATGCAATATATACACTTGCTAGTTAATCATCATGTACAGTCAAAATAGGAAATCAAGAACAGAATAAGAATAAAATTCAACATCAATTAAACGTTCATAAAGTGAAAAAAGGATCGTGATTTCTACTTAATAAATGTATGCATATCTGTAACTAAATTGCATTTACTAGAGTTGAATGGAAAAGGAAACTAAATCTTGCTTCTTTCTCTTTCCTGGTATTTAGTTTGAGAATAAAATAAATTTGAGAAAGACATATGTATCAATTTGGTAGCAATATTTGCTTTGTAATTCACATCATACTTGACCTCTAGATTTGAGTGTTACATAAATACCTAATTCATTTATCTCGCACCACCTTTACAAAAACAAATCTTCCTTTTTTAAATAAAAACATTACTTTCTTGCATATATATCTGTCCAAAGTTTGTCTTTAGAAATAGACAGAAGCTTGAGCTGCAACTATACAATGTCCGGCAGTCAACTCAAGTAACCCGAACAATTTAAGCTCATCTCCATAGTTTTAGCTCTAGTAATGTTTTAAAGAATACGAAAAGCGAAACTAAAGGTACGGGAAAAGGAAAAAGAAAACACTAACCAAATTTAGAATAAATAATCTAGTGCAAAATGTCCCAAATTTTCAATTTCTTGTTTCTACCCACATTTACCCAAACCATGTTTACAAGAGTGTGGGCCTACGAAATTTACAAGGGTCAGAGTAATTAAAGATTACCTTAGTTCTTTTTTTTTCCACGGAAAGAAATCGAGAGAAGGACGAAGAAAGACTTCGAATCGAGAGTGTAGGAACTAGGGCTTCAAACTGAGGGTGTAATTTTCTTTGGGAGTGAGTGACTGAGCGGAGGAGAGTATGAAAAGTAGGAAGAATGGCTGTAGAAATTGGCGTTGGCGAGGCTTTCTCTCTAAGCCGATAACATATGGGTGTCGTCGGTAGGGGTGAGTCAGGTGCAGTTTGGTCCTTCAAATCAGGGTGCGAGTGGTGCAGTGCACTTTATATGTTGTGTGCTGAAAACGTTTTCAAGCGAAAATTTTACACTTCACGCGGTCACTTTTGCCGCGCCGCCATTGTTTTGCCTCCCTCACTTTCGCTCTGATCATTCCAGATGTACCTTTTCACAGGCTGGGCCTTATGTTATGGGCTTAAGTTTGATCCAGCAAAGAAGGAATTGTAACAATTAACCCAAATAGCCGCACATTTTCGCCACTTAAACTAAAAATAGTCGCGGATGTTAATATATAATATATTATATTTTTATTTATAATATATATATACCAAATACAAAAAGGTAAGCAATAAAGGCGGCTATTTTGTAAAGATTCCGTTTTACTATTGGGCTGCGAAAAATGCTTCTTTATTGCATAGTTTGTAGAAATGACACAAAGTATCAACTTTAGAAGGCTGCTACTTAGGAATTAGCCAGTGCGTCCTGAACATCAGTTTTTCAATTTAATTTTTCAGGACAAAGGATGAATACCACCATTAAGAGAGAGATTTCAGGAACAGAACAAAGATAAATATCAAACTCGACTTCCTAACGAAATGCTTAAGGGATGTCTTGACATTGAGAAACTAGGGCAAGTGTATAGATAGTCATTCTCAGGGATGCTATTAGAGACTGACCAGTGCCTATTTTGTCAAAAAAAAAAAATGACAATAGGTCGACGATCCAACATGCTTATACAAAATTCTACGAACAGCATTGTTATAACCGTTGTATCAACGTTTTCTACATTGTAAAGCACTTTCGAAATAACTAACATTGCTTATAACTTCCCCTTATTTTTACTGCTCACATAAAATGTTGCCTCTATAATTATCATCATACTATATCAAAAGTAGGAACACTTTTAAGTCAAAAGTTAATTCACAAATTTATCCATAAGAAATTGTGTGACAATGTTGACCTTATATTCAAACACTACTCCAACAACTTTTGTGTACAAAGTGGTAAATAGATATAATGAAGACAAAAATAAAAAATTCAATTATGAAGCCAATTGAAGATACCCATTAACTTTCATTATTTAATGTAAATTATGTCAACCTAGATAATAACGTTATGCTACAACGAATCCTTATCAAGCATCCCTTCGCTTCTACCAAAACTTGAGGAATTTGGGGTGTTAGTAATATGAAAGGTTATTGAAATAAACAAGAAACTACCAAAACTTGAGGAATTTGGGGTTGTTAGTAATATGAAAGGTTATTGAAATAAACAAGAAACAATTAGGACTGCTAGCTTGTGTTGGGTTGTACATTCTTGATTCCCCCCACCCACCAAACCCCTTTTTTTTCTTTTTAACTAAGTTTAGGAAGTTGAAATTCTTTAGTTGTTTGTTTGTGCTCTTCTTGATGCCTAATTATTTTTCATATATTAATTTCATAAGTGGGTCGATGAATTATTTTCTTTTGTAAACATTTTCGGATCGTTAAACCGATGCAAACAAATTTCTTCTCCTTTGATGGAATTTTTTTTTCTTGTTAGGTTGACTTATTGGGTGCTTAATTTACCAAAAGCAATAAGTGATATGCATTTTTTTTATTGTATTGACTATTAAGGTTAATCGTTTAGTTAGTTGTAAAACATTCATGGGGGTAAGTATTTACCTAATATAAGTTATTAAGTTTGCATCATAGATTGCTATCTCGCATCTTGTTTTCATTTAATTTTTTGTATTTGCACAAAGTGTTACTATACAATATATTATTCATTACCCAAGCATGATCTATATGTAATAAGGCCTTAACTATTATTCTCATCTTGATGAAATTTTGTGTGTAAATAATGCTATTGTGATATTATTATATTATATATCTTCTTCATGATATGCTACGTGTCATAAATGGCGGATGAGTAGCGACAACTATTGATGCTATTTGAGTTTTAATGATCATGCCAAATTTACTACGGAGACATGTAAAAGTTTAAAACTTCACTTAGATTGTCAATTTGGTTGGAGGTTCAACTCTGAATGGAATATGAAACATATGAAAGAACCACGTTCTTTTTGCTAGTGCTCCCGTCGCAAGCAACCTCTCAAAGAATAGAGAGTGAGCAACCCTTCTATCTAGACCGGTGATTCGTTTCGACCGAGCCAGCTATCAGAAGTCTTACACTAAGTTGAATGTGCTAGAAGCTAAAGTGAAACTCTTTTGACATCTTTTACTTTGCGTTGACTGTGACTTTGTCAATATATATAAGTTTATTTGAAAAGCAACAAGAATTGTAGTTATATTTTCAACCTCAAATTAATTTTAAGGTCAGAATGGACTTCCGGAAGTTGGAGTACGTTCGCAGTGTTATGTGTGACATGCCGTAAAAATTGAGTTCATTTGGACGTGGTTTGGTGGGTTTCGGCGTCGTTTGCGAAATTTGGAACTTTTGAAGTTCTTAGCATTGAATCCGAGGGTAATTTGGTGTTTTGATATTGTTTAGAGTGATTCGTAGGTGCGACTAAGTTTGTACGTTGATATATGACTTGCTGGTATGGTTGGTTGAGGTCCCGAGGGCCTTAGGTGAGTTTCGAGTGGTTATCGGATCAATTATGGTTTTGGGAGATGGCTGATTCTGCTGCTGTATGTGGATGTTGCTGCACCTGCGGATGGGGGAGGCGCAGGTGTGAGGCCGCATGTGCACTTGGTTAGCCGCAGATGCGGACATAGAAGACTAGGGCTGGGTCTGCAAGTGCGTACAAGTGGTTGCATCTGCGAGCCTGCAGATGCGAGGATGGGTCGCAGATGTGAAAGAGGGGAGATGAGCCAATTCCGCAGAAGCGGAAGGAGATGCGCAGGTGCCTGTCTGCAGGTGTGGAACCTGGGGTGCAGGTGCGAAATTAAGGACTTAAGTGATTTTTTGCAGGTGCGGAGGATTTTGCGCAAAAGCGGCACCGCAGGTGCGCATTTTTAGCCGCAGTTGCGAAAAGCTTGGGCAAAACCTATAAATAGAACACTTCGCGAAATTTTGTTCATTTCCACCATTTTCAAGTCGGTTCTTGGAGATTTTGGAGTGACTTTTAAGGGGATTCAAGAGTCTTTCAGTAAGGTAAGTTTCTTGATCTCTAATACTCCTAACTATGGTATTTTCACGTTGTTTTATCATTTAATTAGTGGCATTTGGGAGTAAAAATATGGGGTTAGGACTTAGGATTTTAGAGAGAATAATTCGAGGATTTGAGGGACCAAACGAGGCTGGATTTTGATAAATTTTGTATGGTTAGACTCGGGAGTGAATGGGCTTTCAAGTTTTGTAACTTTTATCAGATTTCGAGACGTGGACCCGGGGTCGGGGTTTGAGCCAATTTCGGGTTTAGAGCCTAATTGGTAATTTTCTTGTGAAATTCATTCCTTTAGCATATATTGATGGTACTGTACTGGTTGTGAATAGATTCGAAGCATTTTGAGACAGAATCGAAGGGCAAGAGCATAGCAGAGTAGAGATTTACTCGACTTGAGGTAAGTAACGATTGTAAATCTAGTCTTGAGGGTATGAAACCGCATGTTTTTATGTCATGTGATTATTTGGAGGTGACGCACATGCTAGGTGACGGGCGTGTCGGCGTGCACTATTGGGGGATTGTGACTTGGTACGTCCCATAGTATCTGTAAAGTTGAATATCTTGTCGCATCTATATGCTTCATATGTATTTAGAAAGATGCCAAGCAAATCATGCTAGATGACATGTCTAGGCCTTATACCAGTATTGTTTGGACCCTTAGAGGTCTTTCCCTTGATGTCCTCTCACTGTTTTGATTGAAAATTTGTCCTCAGTCATGTTTATGCATTTTTACATCAAAGCTCAGTCTCTGTTATTTTATTCGATGCATTATATCAATGTTGTTTGGGTTGATTGCTTTGATTTTTGAGAGCCCGAGAGACTAGAGAGGTTTATGACTGAGTGAGGCACAGAGCCTGATTTGTGAGGATATTTATGGGATCGGGATGCACGTTGCAACTTGTTTCATTGATTCTGCCATTATTGGCATTGATATAGCACTTGGGTTGAAGGAGCCCCTCTAGAGTCTGTACACACCTCTAGTGAGTGCAGGTACCTACTGAGTGCGAGTGACGAGTGCTGAGTGATTGGGAGGCATGAGTGATTATGAGGTTGGAGTGATTGGGAGGACTTAGTGATGTTTCCCCGAGAGGCGGTATATGATTTCACCATTTGTGCTCATAACTACATTGAGACTATGTTGAAAACTGTTGAACGATATTTTTAAATGATTTTACTAGAACTTGATTTAAACGAGCTGATTTGACTTATACTCCTATTTTAAAGCATGTCGTATTTTACTGGGTTGTGTGATATGAACTATACTTGCATTTAGCTCGTCACTACTTCTCAGTCTCTATTTACTGTTGTTACTTACTGAGTTGGCGTACTCACGTTACTACCTGCACCTTGTGTGCAGATCCAGGCATTTATGGACACGGTAGCGATTGTTGATTTATTCATTCGCAAATCATCAGAGATAACAAGGTAGCTGCCTGGCGACCGCAACCCTGCTTTTCTTCTTCCTTATCTTCCTATTAGATGTATTTTGTTTTTTCCTAGATTGTGTTAGTTTTGTTGTTATCATGCGGTTGTAGTAGTTGCTCATGACTAGTGACACCCCGATGTCGGGCTTTCTTTTCTGCACTTTTATTGTTAGTTGAACTCTCTTATGAAGGTTTTATTATGAACAACTTTGAATTATCTTTTGAAATGAAATATCGACATATTTTGGTAATGTGTCGGCTTGCCTAGTACCACGATAGGTACCATAACGACAGAGTTAGTTTTGGGTTGTGACAAGTTAGTATCATAGCCTAGGTAACATAGGTCTCACAAGTCATGAGAAGGTTTAGTAGAGTCTTGTGGATCAGTACGGAGACGTTTGTACTTATCTTCGAGGGGTTGAAGAACCTTTAGGAAAACCTCACATTCTTCAATTCTTATCGTGCGAATCTATTGATTCATTCTCTCACATATGGTGCGGACTCGCACTACCGGTCAGGAGGACCAACCACCAGTACCACCAGCTAGGGCCACGAGAGGCCGTGGTAGGGGTAGAGGTGCAGCCCGCGCAGCAGTTGGGGCAACACCTGCAGACCCTCTAGTTGCTCCAGACCAGGTCCCTATCACAAATGCCCCATCGGAACCAGCTCATTCACCACATGTGCCTATTGTGGTTCCTAGTCTTCAGGAGGCCCTAGCTCAGATCCTGTCAGTATGTACTGGCCTTGCTCAGGCGGTCTTTGTTTCTACGGTCGCAACCACTTCTCAGGCCGATTTAGGCACTAAGTCTCCCGCCGCCCGCACCCCGGAGCAAGTTGTTCAGGGACTCCAAACACCGGGGGCACCACCAGCCTAGCCGATTGCAGCTACTCAAGACTATGTGGTTCCTGTTATGCCTGAGGACGAGTAGCGTAGACTGGAGAGGTTTGGGAGACTCCAGCCTCTATCTTGCAGTGGTGTAGAGGGTGAAGATGCACATGTTTTCTTGGATAAGTGCAGAGGATGCTCCGTACAACAGGTATTCTGGAGACCAGTGGGGTCTCATTCACTACCTTCCAATTCTCTAGGGCTACATTCAGTTGGTAGGAGGATGACGAGAGGCGTAGGCCGATTGGCGTAACACCTCTTGCTTGGCAGTAGTTCTCTGTTATCTTTCTAGAGAAGTTTCTGCCTCAGTCTCGCAGAGAGGAGCTTTGCAGACAGTTTGAGAAACTTCGTCAAGGTGACATGTCTATGACTCAGTATGAGCTACGATTCTCAGAGTTAGCCCATCATGTTATCGGGTTGGTTCCCACAAATAGAGAGAGGATTATGAGGTTTATAGATGGCCTCACTTTCCAACTTTGATTGCTTATGACCAGATAGAGAGTGTCTGATGTTACTTTTGATGTGGTTATCGACATTGCTCGACGGATTAAGATGGTTCACGGTCATGAGAGGGTTGAGAGGGAGGTCCAGAGGCCTCGTGGACATGGTGGATTCAGTAGTGCTCCTCATGGTGTTAAGTTCCAACACGATAGAGGTCGTCCATTCAGGCATGCTCAGTCAGCTCACCATGGTGCATCCCGGGCCATGGTTCTCACAGTTTTCATCAAGGCCACTCATCACTCAGTGCCCTCCCAGCCTAGAGTTCATCCTGTGCTCCATCAGTTCAGGGCTCCTCCATGCCAGGTTTTTCTACCAGTTATCCTGGTGCCAGGGGTTCCTTTTAGTCCCCGTCCCACACACCAGGGAGTTGTTTTGAGTGTGGGGAGTTGGGCATATATGGAGGCAGTGTCCTCGTCGTCATTGGGGGTCCTCCTCAGCAGAAGAGTCAGCCATCGACTTCAGCACCAGTTACATCACCACTTACCCAACCGTCTAGGGGTGGAGGTCAGACAGCTAGGGGTCGGCCTAGAGGGGGAGGTCGATCAAGTGGTGGTCATGCCCATTTCTATGCACTCCCAGCCGGACCAAATTCTATTGCTTCAGATTTTGTGATTACAGGTATTGTCTCAGTCTGTCACAGAGATGCCTTTATATTATTTGACGTTGGTTCCACGTACTCATATATTTCCACGTATTTTGCTCATTTTCTGGATATGCCCCGTGAGTCTTTATTTTGATTTGTTCATGTATCTTCTCATATGGGCGATACTATTGTTGTAGACCACGTATACCGGACATGTGTGGTGACTATTGGGGGTCTAGAGACTCGAGTGGACCTTTTGATGCTTATTATGGTTGACTGTGATGTGATATTGGGTATGGATTGGTTATCTTCATGCCACGATGTTCTAGATTGTCACAATAATACCGTGAGGTTAGCAATGTCGGGATATCCGAGGGTTGAGTGGAGCGGTTCTATAGATTATGTACCAAGTAAGGTTATTTCATATTTGAAGGCTCGACGTATGGTTGAGAAGGGTTGCCTATCTTATTTGGCTTTTGTGAGGGACGTTAGTGCAGAGACTCCTACCATTGATTTTGTTCCGGTAGTACGTGGTTTTCCTGATGTGTTTCCCGTAGACTTGTCGGGCATGCCGTCTAACACGGATATTGACTTTGGTATTGACGTGGTGTCGGGCTCAGCCCATTTCTATTCCATTGTATCGTATGGCACCGACGGAGTTGAAGGAGTTGAAAGAACAACTTCAAGAACTCCTTGATAAGGGTTTTATTCGGCCTAGTGTATCACCTTGGGGTGCACCGATTCTAGTTGTGAAGAAGAAAGATGGTTTCATTAGGATGTGCATTGATTACAGGAAGTTGAACAAGGTCACAATCAAGAATAAGTATCATTTGCCCCGTATTGATGATTTATTTGACCAGCTTCAAGGAGGGAAGGTGTTCTCCAAGATTGATTTGAGGTCTGGGTATCACCAGCTGAAGATTCGGGATTCGGACATTCTTAAGACAGCTTTCAGGACCCGTTATGACCACTATGAGTTCTTGGTGATGTCTTTTGGGCTGACCAATGCCCCAACAACGTTCATGCATTTGATGAACAGTGTATTCCAGCCCAATTTGGACTCATTCGTTATTGTATTCATTGATGACATCATTGTGTACTCTTGTATCCAGGAGGAGCATGCTCATCATTTGAGGATTGTATTACACATATTGAGGGAGGAGAAGCTTTATGCAAAGTTCTCCAAGTGTGAGTTTTGGCTCAGTTCAGTAGCATTCTTGGAACATGGTGTCCAGTGAGAGTATTCAGGTGGATATGAAGAAGATAGAGGCGGTGCAAAGTTGGCCTAGACCATCCTCAGCCACGGAGATTAGGAGTTTCCTTGGTTTGGCGGGTTATTACCGTCGCTTTGTGGAGGGATTTTCATCTATTGCATATCCCTTTACCAAGTTAACCAGAAAGGGTGCTCCATTCAGGTAGTCAGATGAGTGTGAGGAGATCTTTCAGAAGCTCAAGACTTCCTTGACCACAACTCTAGTGTTAGTTCTGCCATCAGCTTCAGGTTCTTACACCGTGTATTGTGATGCCTCGAGGATAGGCATTGGATGTGTTCTAATGCAGGAGGGTAGGGTGATTGCCTATGCCTCGTGCTAGCTGAAGACCCATGAGAACAACTATCTTGTCCATGATATTGAGTTAGGAGCCACTGTTCACGCCTTAAAGATTTGGCGTTATTATTTGTATGGGGTTCATTATGAGATCTATACTGATCACCGGAGTCTACATCATGTGTTTAAGCATAAGGATCTTAATTTGTGTCACGGAGATGGTTGGTACTTCTTAAGGACTATGATATCACTATTTTATAGTGGTAGCCGATGCTTTAGTCACCGGGCGAAGAGTTTATCATATATTCTGGCAGTAGAGAGACGATTGTCATTGGATGTTCAGGCCTTAGCGGGCTAGCTTTTGAGATTGGTTATTTTGGAGCCGAGTCGGGTATTGGCTTGCATGGTCTCTAGGTCTTCTCTTTATGACCGTATCATGAAGCATCAGTATGATGACCCCCACCTACTCGTTCTTTAGGACAGGGTCTGGCGAGGTGACGATAGGGATGCGACTATTGGTGATGACGGCGTGTTGAGAATGCAGGGCCGTATATGGAGGTCGAATCGAGGGGCAAGAGCATCGCTGAGTAGAGATTTGCTCGGCTTGAGGTAAGCAATGGTTGTAAATCTAGTCCTGAGGGTATGAAACTCCAAATTTTTATGTCATGTGATTATTTGGAGGTGACGCACATGCTAGGTGACGGATGTCGCGCCCCTTTTTCTCACGAAAATCGGGTTTCGACATGTGACAACTCTTTTAAATGGGCATTAAAATAGGAGAGTCGCCACCTAATGATTTTAAGGTGTGGTAGCACCTATTTGCATATGACTCAGGTTTAACTAGTTTGCTTCACCAAAGATCGGGTAAGGGCTCGAAATTACATCGGAGAGAAGGTGTTAGGAACTTTTGAGGTCCACAACTGTGGGTCTCGACCGAACTTGAATTATATGTATTAGTCGGATAAACAAAGACAGAAAAACAAGAAATTTGGGAATTTATATTATCAAAAGACTCCGAATAAATACAAACACTTGATTCAATGATAAATAGGGATAAGGTGGGGGGTCCTAAGTTTTTTTAGTCTAAAGGATTACCCCGTGCAACATAAATAATACTTCGTAACTCCCTCAAAATGGTGTGTTACTCGTATTATTCAGCGGGCATAGACTATCATCTCCTGCTACCCGATTACTATCTTTAAGTTATTACCTAAAACGCACTAGTTGAATCTAAATCGTGCCTTATGCATGTACTACCCGTCCCATGCCTATTGTCCAAGAAGCATTTGGACCTTTATTTTGGGTGGTTCTAGACTTAACTTAAGCTGCTCAGAAAATGTTAAACTAAGCGACAATTCAAAACAAATAGGACTGCTATTAAATACAGTTAAAGGCTCGAGTTAGCCTCCGCAATTAGACAACAAATGCACGCAAACAGATTTCTACAACCGGATATTAAGTGGTTTTCAGAATTGAGGGGGATTGCAGCCGTTAAACTCTATAGACATGGTTTCTAGATGATCTGATTCAGATGTGCAGACCATTTTAGACATATGATTTCTAAATTACCAATTGGTAAGTGCCAGATGCTGCTAAGTCGCTTATTACAAATTATAAACTGATAAATCTATAGGCATGATCTCTAAGTGATCTACACAATAAGGAACATTGGAACTTATTAGAAGTGCTCAAAATTACCTATGCTTCATAATAATCGCGTGGATAAACAATAAAGTAGTGTTTGCAGAACGAGTAGTGATGTCCTATTGTTATACCCCATTTTAACACGGGTCAAACTAGAGTATAACATATTGATAATTCTGAAGGTTTAATTAATTAAAGAGAGTCGCCACCTAATTATTTAACGGTGAATTAGGACACCAATTTAATTAAGTAATGCTTAAAGTTAACTCTGTTTTATATGGTCTGCTTAGTTTTAAAAATTCTAGGTAAGGGGTTCTAGTTAATTCTTATAGGGAAGGTTATCAAGGCACCCTATATGATCCGTTAATAACGGTTACCTACCGAACTTAGGTTAATTAATAAAAGCAAGTACATAGAATATAACTAAGTAATTAACTAGACTAATATTGTTTAAGAACTCAGGACTTGGACTTAGTAATTTATCTTTAAAGGATTGAAAAAAACAAAAAGGGACTAAGATGGGTTAAAACGTTACTGGCACAAATTAGGATATCTATTTGTTTGGACATACATAAAACTTGCTTTTATATAAACTGTTTTGAACTGAAGTTTCGAAAACTTAAAATTGACAAAATTGTATTTTAAATACTTCACGAGTAAGAACATAGACCTTTAGACTTATTATCCTAGATTGTTATACATATCGTCAAAACTACTATTCGGTGCTAAGTTATTGAATTTAAAGGCTTCACGTCCATATCTTAAAAATGAGAAAGAAAAAATGTGCTATCAACTACAACAGAGTGCATAAACAATTAGCCATCAGTCCTTAAACTTTAAGGAACAACCACTAAGTAGACAAATAAATCAATACCCTACAAGGTAAGATATAAACATGATGAGAGGGAAAGGAAAGGAAGATAAGGGCGCCATAGGCGTCCCCAAGCGTTTAGCTTGTTGTTTTTTGCAATCTGCTGCACTCTAAGAAATGTGTTGTGTTGACTCCATGCTCGGGTATGGAGCGTTGAGTCTCTATGAGACTCCACTGCGAGTCTCGAATTAAGAGACCGTTTGCTCCAAAGTGTTCATGCAAAGAAAGAGAAAGCAAGAATAAGAAAAGAGAAAAAAATCTTAAATAAGTATGAAGGAAACGAGAAAGGAAAATAGTAGCACGGATTAAACTACTAACTTGCATCAAATCATAAGCTCACAACAGGATAAGTAATCCATGACTTTCGGCAAAAAGCTACATTAATGGATCTGAAAAATTCCGTATTACTAACATGTCTTGTAATTACTCTAACAAATGGACTTTGTATATTTTAATTTAAGTGCCATAGATATCTATTAACCATATGGGTATAGAAACTCATGTGTGAGTAAAGTTCCAAAATGCTTCCTATTCCATTTTACTCAAATAAACTAGCCTTCAATAGGCAAGAACAGTAACTATCTTAGAACTTGGATTCAAATATAAGGACAGTAACTAATTCGTAATATGATATACAAATAAGCGGAGGACCTATATCAAATCCCTATTTTCCATGATATCTAGAATAACAGGGGATTAAACTAAAATTACTCCTAAAAGACATACAAAGACAGATTCTTCCGAACAAAAATCCCATTCACATATCTACAAACATTTGAGTATATAATATTCTAACTAATACATAGCAGTTGATTAAGAAACTATTGGCATTCCGCTTTTCTTAAGAACGTGATTTCTAACACTTAAATACTTGTTGATAAGGATAAAATAATATAGGTTCAAACTCTACATTTTGACTACAACTAAAAAAAAACGAGACTAAAGAAGAAAATAGGCCGACTTATACTAAAAAATTAGTCTTAGAATCTGTTTTTTTTATGTGATAAACAGTAAAAATCTTAAATCATGAATTCTAGGGGGGTTAAGAAAAGTATCAGAATAAGACAAGACATCTGGAGATATGTTAACTCACAAATAAATTATTCATGATTCTAACTTTAAGGGAAACTGAATATATGATTTTAAACCACAACAAATATCAAAGTTTGCCACATATTTCACAATATAGAAAGAATACCTAATTTAGAGCCACGAACATGGTTACTATCAATTTCAAACATTATGACTTTTGGAGATCCAAACAGTAACTAACAACACCAACGCCGTTAAATCTAAATATACACACCCTTTAACCATAATTTTATAAGCAAAACACATAGTTCATAGGCGAGAGCGCAAAAGCCCGAGAAAGATCAGATTTTACCTTTTTGTGGGCAGTGAACTAGGACTTTGAGGGCTCAGATCTACTATTTCTTAGTTGTCGAGAATGTAAGAAATGGAGATTAAATATTGAGAACCCACAGATTGTAAAGCTTGAGATTCTAAAGGAAAGCAAAGTTTGATATAAACGGATTTTTTTTTCGCGATTTTCTCCCCCATCCTCCCTTCGGCCAGGGAATTTAGGAGTATTTATAGGGGAAGACTAGGGTTTTGGGATTTGAAATTCAAAATAAAAGTAGAAGGGGATCACGAGTTGGGCCTTTGATTTTCAAAAATGACCTTTCATGAATGGTCCAAAGTGTAGCAGAAAACTCTGAAATCGATCGCTACTTTTCAGATTTGAAGATCTTGTCAGAGGAGATGATTTGAATTTTTACATGGTCAAAGGCAAAATCTTCCATTCTCCACTAAGTATTCAACGAGAGAGACCGAAAATTGATGAAAGAAGAAAGGAGAAAGTCGTTTTACCCATGTGAATATTGATCCTTGTGATGTCAACTTCTCATATTGATGTAAGAGTTGCACGAAAATGGCTAAACACTTTTGAGTTGGGATGAAAAAAGGGGCTTTGGAACTTTGCTCAAATTGGAGGTAAGGGGTGCGGCTAGTTTGGAGAATGAGAAGGAGAACCCTGCAAATCTGAATATGGTGAAGTTTAAATCTCATGGAAGGAGGATCGTTTGATCATCATAATCGTAAGGCTGAGATTGGAGCTTCTGGATGATTCTTTTAGATGGGCTAGGTGGATTGAGCTCCATTTGGGCTTAGAAGAAAATCTGTGAGATTATTCATTTGGGCTCATTAAAATTAATCTTTGAGACCCCATGGACTAATAAATTGGCCATGGAATTGGTCCTAATTTTATGGCCTTTTCCTTCTCCAAATTAATTTCTTTTGGGCTTCCTTGCCTTAATAATTTAATTAGCTCTTTCAAATGTATTATATAATACAAATACTAATTTATATTAATATTAGTAGGAATAATAATAACAATAGTAGTAATACTAATAGTAATGATACTAATAGTAATACTAATAATAATAATAGTAGTAGTAGTAGTAGTAGTGATAATAATAATAATAATAATAATAATAATAATAATAATAATAATAATAATAATAATTATAGTAATAATAATAATAATAATAATAATAATAATAATAATAATAGAATTGATAATACTAATATTTTCATGATAAAATAATAAGAATACTAATTAAAGTAAAAAGTGTAGATGGTAGTCATAGTAATGATATTAACACTAATGTTAATACAAAATTAATATTAATATAAATATTAATAATTGTAGTAGTAACAAAATAAGGTATTTAAATTATTAGTAGCTTAAAAACTCAAGAAAATCAATTGGAAGAAAGGAAGGACAAAATTGGATGTCAACACCTATAAGCATGATTTCTAAAGATTGGTGATTGGAACTGATTTTAACATTTAGCTCCTATAGGTATGCTTTCTAAAGATTGTCGGTTGGAACTAATTTTATACATTTAGCTCCTATAGGCATGCTTTCTAGATGTACGATATGATTGCAATAGCGAATTAATTAGTTAGAATCCTATAGGCATGATGTATAATAAACATGGTGCAGATTAAAGAGCAGTTATTAGCAATTATTTCCTATAGGCATGCTATCTAGCAACACATAACAATAGACACAAGAATAGATAGAACACTTATGCATTGATAATATACTAATTATATGAATGTGTGATTCCCTAATGAGACATGATTTCTAATAGTGCACAAAGAGATTTACATATAACAGGTCGGATAGCAAATAGATCACACAAATCCTATAAACATGCTTTCTACCCTTTTCATGCAAGTATTATGAGATACCCATTTTCCAATTTCACTATAACCCCAATTGAGTGAATGTTGCCGAATCTCTCGTTCTATAGGAGTAATAAGCAAAAAAGGGGATTCTTTAGGCTACTCCGCGGAAGAGTCAACGCGAAAGAATGGTAGTATTCAAGTAGCAGCACCATCCGCTAAAATTTGTCCCTTTTTAATGCATTTACCCCGAGGAACCTGGAGTTTTTGATGCATACAAGTATTTTTATTGGAACGTTGATATATAACTAATGGAATGCTTAGAATATCTCCATTACCTGCTAAAAGAATCTTGTCAGTATTGGTATAAACGACCCTTCCCTCGCGTTCGGCTATAGCAAGAGCCCCCGAATCTAGAGCTGCTTGTCGTTCCAACCCAGTTCCANTATTACCTGCTAAAAGAATCTTGTCAGTGGACGATTTGGTAGTCTTTTCAAAAGAAAGAACCGACCACATCGAAAATTTACGCAAGGTCTTCGAAAGGTTAAGAAAACATCAATTGAAGATAAACCCGAAAAAGGAGAACTAGACGTATCTTGCTAGGCAAAGACAAGTTAGAATGGATAGCTCGCGGGTGGGATTGACGGGATAGATCACTATTGCATAAGGAGGTAGAACCGGGGGAAGAGTCCTTGGGTTTCCGAAATAGTGTAAAAAGAAATGCTTCGAATCATTGCTATTTGACTCGGACCTGTTCTAAAAAAGTCGAGATATTTCGAATTGTTTGTTGACACGGACAAAGTCAGGGAAAACCTCTGAAATTATTTCAATATTGAACCTTGGAGATATAAGAGTTCTAAATCTAATCTCTTTAGAAAGAAGATCTTTTGTCTCATGGTAGCCTGCTCCAGTCCCCTTACGAAACTTTCGTTATTGGGTTAGCCATACACTTCACATGTTTCTAGCGATTCACATGGCATCATCAAATGATACATGTCTTGGATAGGAAACAAAAAATATCTATTCTAGTTCTATCATCAACTATGGGTTTGAATCTAAGAGAAATTCTAGAGAATGTTTGCTATCCTGATTTTTTTTTGTCTTTTCTGAGTGATAAGGAGAGAAATTTTTTTGGGTCAATTACAGAATTATTACATACCCAATAACGAATGAATTACAAAGTGGTACAAGTAATAACCGTAGGCCCAAGACAAGACCAAAGAGATACCCAACACTACCAGGCCTTCAACTAAGCTCTTTCTTCACCTTTTAACACACACGGATCTCAACATAGCCCAGAAATCATAGGAGAACTCAAACTAAACCAATCAACCATGGTTTGATCATAGGATCTAGAAACCAATCACTTACACAAATCAATTCGCACATTCAAAGAGGGGCATAATTGAGTAGTAAAGAAAATGACCAAAGAACCTCAGGCCCTAGCGTGTCAGAGTTCACAGGGGTCTCAAAATGGACCCGGGCAGTGCTCACACTAGGGAGGTTAATAGAGAAAGCTTTAGTGGCCTTGGATTTCAGCCGACCAAGAATTATAGGTTCATAATAGGGTAAATAACCAATGAGAATGTCAAACGGTAGGGTTTGAAAAAGTGCATTTGCATTTTTAGAAACAAGCATTGCAGAGGTGATCACACAATGAACATATCATAAAAAGAGGGCAAACAAACTTAAAAGACAATTTGGTTTCACAAGTCCACACTTAGCATATTGGGGCAGAGAACACTTTGTAGGAAGCAAGGGGGATTACGATTTTTGGGGTTACAAAACTAATAAGCAAAGGTGCATTATGCCAAATAAGATAAAAGTAGAACACTAACTTACAAATTCAAAGCCTAAGGGTAAAATTATGCTAAACACCAGAAGTTAAACATACCAACTTATATCAACAAGGCAAAACAGAGTCAAATGTCATGAAATAAACTCAAGTTGCGAAGCTAAGGACATACTAAGTAATAAAAATGATCATGGGAGCAAGTCATACCCAAAGTGAAGGTCTTAATATAGATTAGGACATATTATAAATACAAATCAATCACTATAGAAACCCAGGACAGAGCAGGAAACGAACTGGTGTCATATAGCCAATGTAAACATTCAAAGTACCAATACATTAAGCTAAACGAACTTCAAACAATCTAAATAGTTCAAGTTAAATATAAACACATTTCAGAGTTGGCAGTTTAGGCACGAGCAGATGCTAGAGAGGTTCATATCATAAACATGTTCGATATTAGTAGGGTTACATATAGAGATAGTCTAGAAACATATTAGGTTATGAAATTTCAGAGGCATGAATATGCTAATCAGGAACATAAGAGAATGAATATTGTAAAGGCTAAAGAACTGACCAGTTACTGATTGAAAAGTAGACAAACAAGAAAGAACAGAATCATTTTGAACGTCAACAAGAGCAGTATAACCCAGGACATTGGTGCGTCAAGTTCCCAAGGGCTTCAAGGAACCAGGGCAGTGCTCACACCAAGGAAGGTCAAAAATAGAATTCTGATGGCCTTGGCTTTCAGCCGGCCAAAAACAAAGTAAAACAAGAGAATAATAGAATAACTGGATGAAAACCTTCAGCTTTTTAGTCAAAACTTAACGATTGAAGTCTATCCAAAAGGGAATGGGGGAGGGATTTATATAGCAGTAAAATCGTATGCACAAACAAGGAAAATAATTGATTAAACACAGGCATGGAAATAAATCAAGTAAACACCGACGAAGAAAAGGGAAAAATCCCGCATGCAAGTCAGTAAAACAACAGAAAGGGAAAGGTATCAAACTCCAAACCCCAGTTAGGGTTTTAAACTCGAAATCGGCCAACTGTATGAAGAATCCATTTCATCTCACGTATATGGACGGGATATCATACAAATCTTCAAGATTGAGTCGATTCTCGTCCGATACAGAGGTGGTTTTTGCAAAAATTAGGCAAATACCTAAGTAATACCAAAATTGCGTAATCAATACCAAAGGGATCCAAATATGGTAAGAAAATAATAGTAAATCCAATTATTAGTGGGATTAGGAGAGGGAACTATGGGGGAAGCGGCTAGGGCTCGTCAGAAGAGAGAAGAGGATAGCTTATAGCGTTTATGGGTGGCGGATTTAGGAGAATGGGTAGGGTTTTGTAGGTTTTTGGTAATTAAAAGTGAGGGAGAGGATGTGGGATGTTGATCCTTTTAGATCAACGACCAGGATTGAGCGAAAGACGAGGCGGGTTGGAGATCGGGTCCCCACCGGGTTGAAAATTAAAAGGATCGTCTGGTTTTGTCTTGGGGTAATTGGGCTAGGGGTTTGAGTGCTTGGCCATTCATTTCGTCCGAAACTTGACTTAGAAATGGGCTAGATTTTGAAACCCTAGAAAATAATTAAAAATAAATTATTAAAACCACTAATAAATGGTAAAAATAATATTTATGATGTAAAAATAATAACTCAACGTTACAAAATATAAAAATGATACTTTGGCGTAAATAATTTAAGAAACGCAACTATTTGTAGAATATAGGTCATAATTGCAAAATTAGATAAATAGCATCAAAAGCTAATGTAATTATAAAAAATAGAATAAAAATATTTGAAATAATTTATGGATGAAAATAATAATTTTGGGCAATTAGGTCATCGTAAAATAATTTAAAGGATAAATACTAAATATTTATATAATTTAAATATAAGAAAAATTAATTTGAAGCTCTAAAAATTATGGAAAATTATCGGAAATGCTTGTATGGGTTTGTAAACTAAATGATCATACAAATATGATATTTTGAAAGTATATATGCATTTTAAAAAATATGAGAAAAAAATTGGGTATCAACAACGGGCGTGTGGGCGTGCACCATTGGGGGATTGTGACTTGGTCCGTCCCGTAGTATCTATAAAGCTGAATATCATGTCGTAGCTACATGCTTCATATGTATTTAGAAAGATGTACTGCAAATCACGCTAGATGTCATGTCTAGGACTTATGCCAGTATTGTTTGGACCCTTATAGGTCTTTCCTTGTTGTCCTCTCACTATTTTGATTGAAAATCTGTACTCAGTCATGTTTATGCATTTTTACATCAAAGATCAGTCTCTGTTATTTTATTTGATGCATCATAACAATGTTGTTTTGGCTGATTACTTTGATTTCTGAGAGCACGAGGGAATGGAGATATTTATGATTGAGTGAGGCCGATGGCCTGATTTGTGAGGATATTTATGGGATCGGACTGCACGCCGCAACATGTTTCATTGATTTTGCCATGATTGGCATTGATATAGCGCTTGGGCTGAAGGAGCCCATCCGGAGTCTGTACACACCTCCACTGAGCGCAGGTACCTACTGAGTGCGAGTGCCGAGGGTTAAGTGATTGGGAGGCATGAGTGATTAGGATGCATGCGTGGTTGTCAGGTTGGAGTGATTGAGAGGACTGAGTGATGTTTGCCCGAGGGGCGGTATATGATTTCACCGTTTGTTCTCATAGCTGCATTGAGACTTTGTTGAAAATTGTTAAACGATTTTTTTAAATGATTTTACTGGATTGATTTAAACAAGCCGATTTGACTTAAACTCTTGTTATAAAGCATGTCGTATTTTACTAGGTTTTGTGATATGAACTATACTTGCATTTAGCTCATCACTACTTCTCAGTCTTTATTTACTATTGTTACTTACTGAGTTGGCGTACTCATGTTACTCCCTGCACCTTGTGTGCAGATCCAGGCATTTCTGGACACGGTAGCGGTTGTTGATTTTTCCAGTCGCGCATCATCGGATATAGCAAGGTAGCTTCCTAGTGACCACAACCCTGATTTTCTTCTTCCTTATCTTCCTATTAGATGTATTTTGGTTTTTCCCAGATTATGTTAGTTTTGTTGTTATCAGACGGTTGTAGTAGTTGCTCATGACTAGTGACACCCCGATGTCGGGCTTTATTTTCCGCACTTTTATTGTTAGTTGAACTCTCTTATGAAGGTTTTATTATGAACAACTTTGAATTATCTTTTGAAATGAAATATCGACGTGTTTTGGTAATGTGTCGGCTTGCCTAGTACCACGATAGGCACCATCACGACAATGTTAGTTTTGGGTCGTGACAATTGGTATTAGAGCCTAGGATACATATGTCTCACGAGTCATGAGCAGGTTTAGTAGAGTCTTGCGAATCGGTACGGAGACGTCCGTACTTATCTTTGAGAGGCTGCAGAACCCTTAGGAAAAATCTCACATTCTTGAATTATTGTCGTGTGAATCCATTGATTCTGGTAATGAAACTTCTATTGTTTCATTCTCTCATAGATGGTGAGGACTCGCACTACTGGTCAGGAGGACCAGCCACCAGTACCATCAGCCAGGGTCGCGAGAGACCGAGGCCACAGTCGAGGCCGTGGTAGGGGTAGAGGTGCAGCCCGCGCAGCAGTCGGGGCAGTACTTGCAGAACTTCCAGTTGCTCCAAACCAGGTCCCTATCGTAGATGCCCCAGCGAGACTAGCTCAGGCACCACTTGTGCCTATTGTGGTTCCTAGCCTTCAGGAGGCCCTAGCTCAGATCCTGTCAGTATGTACTGGCCTTTCTCAGGCGGTGTTTGTTTCTATGGTCGCAGCCAGTTCTTAGGCCAGGGGAGGAACTCAGACTCCCGTCGCCCGCACCCCGGAGCAGGTTGTTCAAGGACTCCAGACACCGGGGGCACCACCAGCCCAACCGGTTCTATCTGCTCGGGACTATGTGGTCCTGTTATGCCTGAGGACGAGCATCGTAGATTGGAGAGGTTTGGGAGACTCCGTCCTCCATCTTTCAGTGGTGCAAAGGGTGAGGATGCACAAAGTTTCTTGGATAAGTGTCAGAGGGTGATCCGTACAGCAGGTATACTTAGAGACCATTGGGGTCTCATTCACTACCTTCCAGTTCTTTGGGGTTGCATTCAGGTTGTGGGAGGCTTACGAGAGGCGTAGGCTGGTTGGTGCAACACCTTCTACCTGGCAACAGTTCTCCTTCATCTTTTTGAATAAGTTTGTGCCTCAGTCTCACAGAGAGGAGCTGCGCGGACAGTTTGAGCAGCTTCGTCAGAGTGACATGTTTGTGACTCAGTATGAGTTGCGATTCTCATAGATATCCCGTCATGATATTTGGTTGGTTCCCACATACAGAGAGATGATCAAGAGGTTTATAGATGGCATCACTTTCCAGTTTCGATTGCTTATGACCAGAGAAAGAATGTCTGGTGCTACTTTTGATGAGGTTGTCGAAATTTCTCAACATATTGAGATGGTTCGTGGTCAGGAGAGGGTTGAGAGGGAGGCCAAGAAGTCTCGTAGACATGGTGTATTCAGTAGTGCTCCTCACGGGGGTCAGTTCCAGCACGACAGAGGTTGTCCATTAATGCATGCTCAGTTAGCTCGCCCATGTAACCGTGGTGCATCATCGGGCCATGGTTCTCACAGTTCTCATCAGGGCCACTCATCACTCATTGCCCGCTCAGTCTAGAGTTCGTCCCGTGCTCCATCAGTTCAAGGCTCTTCCATGCATGGTTCTTCTACTAGTTATACTGGTGCTAGGGGTTCTTTTCCATTCCCTGTCCCTCACACTAGAGAGTTATTTTGAGTGTGGGGAGTTGGGAATATGTGAAGGCAGTGTCCTCGTCGTCATGGGGGTCCGCCTCAGTAGAGGAGTCAACCATCAACTTTAGCACCATTTACTTCACCACCCGCCCAGCCAGCTTGGGGTGGATGTTAGACAACTAGGGGTCGCCTAGAGGGGGAGGTCGATCAGGTGGTGGTCAGACCTGTTTCTATGCACTCCCAGCCATACCAGATGATATTGCTTCAAATGTTGTGATTACAAGTATTGTCTCAATCTGTCGTAGATATGCCTCTGTATTATTTGACCCTGGTTCCACGTACTCATATATTTCCACTTATTTCGCTCATTTTCTGGATATGCCCCGTGAGTCTTTAGTTTCATCTGCTCATGTTTCTACTCTTGTGGGTGATACTATTGTTGTAGACCGCGTATACCGGTCATGTGTGGTGACTATTGGGGGTATGGAGACCCGAGTGGACCTTTTGATGCTTAGTATGGTTGACTTTGATGTGATATTGGGTATGTATTGGTTATCTCCATTCCGTGTTGTTCTATATTGTCACACTAAGATCGTGATGTTAGCAATGCCGGGATTTCCGAGGGTTGAGTGGAGCGGTTATATAAATTATGTACCAAGTAAGGTGATTTCATATTTGAAGGCTCCGTGTATGGCTGAGAAGGGTTACCTATCTTATTTGGCTTTTGTGAGGGATGTTAGTCCAAAGACTCCTACCATTGATTTTGTTCCAGTAATAAGTGATTTTCCGAATGTGTTTCCTGCAGACCTGTCGAGCATGCTGCCTGACATGGATATTGACTTTAGTATTGACTTGGTGCTGGGCACTCAGCCCATTTCTATTCCACCGTATCGTATGGCACCGATGGAGTTGAAGGAGTTGAAAAACATCTCCAGGAACTCCTTGATAAGGGGTTTATTCGACCTAGTGTGTCACCTTGGGGTGCATCGGTTCTATTTATGAATAAGAAGGATGGTTCCATGAGGATGTGCATTCATTACAGGCATTTGAACAAGGTCACAGTCAAGAACAATTATCCTTTTTCCCCGTATTGATGATTTATTTGACCAGCTTCAGGGAGCTAGGGTGTTCTCCAAGATTGATTTGAGGTCTGGGTATCGCCAGCTGAAGATTCGGGATTCAGACATTCTTAAGACATCTTTCAGGACCCGTTACGACCACTATGAGTTCTTGGTGATGTCTTTTAGGCTGACCAATGCTCCAGAAGCGTTCATGCATTTGATGAACAATGTATTCCAGCCCTATTTGGACCCATTTGTTATTGTATTCATTGATGACATCCTGGTGTACTCTCGTAGCCAGGAGAAGCATGCTCAGCATTTGAGGATTGTATTACAGATATTGAGGGGGGAGAAACTTTATGCAAAGTTCTCCAAGTGTGAGTGTTGGCTCAGTTCAGTAGCATTCTTGGGACATGGTGTCCAGTGAGGGTATTCAGGTGGATCCAAAGAAGATAGAGACAGTGCAGTGTTGGCCTAGACCGTCCTCAGCCACGGAGATTAGGGTGCTTTATTCAGGTGGTCGGATGAGTGTGAGGAGAGCTTTCAGAAGCTCAAGACTACCTTGACCACAACTCCACTATTATGATGCCTCGAGGATAGGCATTGGATGTGTTCTAATGCATGAGGGTAGGGTGATTACCTATGCCTCATGCCAGTTGAAGACCCATGAGAAGAACTATCTTGTCCATGATCTTGAGTTAGCAACCATTGTTCACGGCCTGAAGATTTGGCGTCATTATTTGTATGGGGTTCATTGTGAGATCTATACTGATCACCGGAGTCTACAACATCTGTTTAAGCAGAAGGATCTTAATTTGTGTCAGTGGATATGGTTGGAGCTTCTTAAGGATTTTGATATCACTATTTTGTACCATCCGAGGAAGGCTAATGTGGTGGCCGATGCTTTGAGTCGCTGGGCATAGAGTTTGGGGAGTTTAACATATCTTCCAACAACAGAGAGACCCTTGACATTGGATGTTTAGGCCTTAGCGGGCCAGCTTGTGAGATTGGATATTTCGGAGCCGATTAAGGTATTGGCTTGCGTGGTCTCCAGGTCTTCTCTTTATGACCGTATTAGAGAGCGTCACTATGATGACTCCCACCTACTCGCTCTTCAGGACATGGTCTAGTAAGGTGATGCTAGGGATGAGACTATTGGTTATGACTGTGTGTTAAGGATGCAGAGCCGAATATGTGTGCAAATATAGATGGGCTTCGGGAGTTGATTCTTGAGGAGGCCCACAGCACGCGGTATTCCATCCATCCGGGTGCCGCGAAGATGTACCAAAATTTGAGACAACACTATTGGTAGAGGCGAATGAAGAAGGATATTGTTGGGTTTGTAGCTCAGTGTCTCAACTGTCAGCAGGTTAAGTATGAGCATCAGAGACCGGGTGGCTTACTTCAGAGATTAGAGATCCCGGAGTGGAAGTGGGAGCGAATCACCATGGACTTTGTAGTTGGGCTCCCACAATCTTCAAGCAAGTTCGATGTTATTTGGGTTATTGTGGATCGGCTGACCAAGTCCGCGCACTTCATTCCAGTTGGTATTACTTACACTTCAGAGCGCTTGACTGAGATTTACATCTGGGAGGTCGTTCGCCTGCATGGTGTCCCAGTTTTTATTATTTCGGATAGAGGTACTCAGTTCACATTGCATTTTTTTAGGGTCGTGCAACGAGAGTTGGGTACTCGGGTTGAGTTTAGCATAACTTTTCACCCTCAGACGGACGGACAGTCCGAGCGCATCATTCAGATATCGGAGGACATGTTGCACGCTTGTGTCATTGAATTTGGGGATTCATAGGACTAGTTTCTACCGTTCGCGAAGTTTGCATATAACAACAATTATCAATCGAGTATTCATATGGCTCCGTACGAAGCTTTATATGAGAGGAGATGTAAATATCCGATAGGATGGTTTGAGCCGGGGGAGGTTAGGCTCTTGGGTACAAACTTGGTCGAGGATGCATTAGATAAGGTGAAATTGATTCAGGAGCGGCTTCGTGCGCGTAGTCTAGACATAAGATCTATGCGTACAAGAAAGTTTGTGATGCATATTTTATGGTTGGGGAGAAGGTTTTGCGGAAGGTATCACCCATGCATGGTGTTATGAGGTTTGGTAAGAGGGGAAAGTTGAGCCCCCGGTTCATTGGGCCTTTTGAGGTAATTCATAGGATAGGGGAGGTGGCTTATAAGCTCGCCTTGCCACCTAGTTTGTCGAGTGTGCACCCGGTATTTCATGTTTCCATGCCCTGGAAGTACGTTGGCAATCCGTCCCATGTTTTGGACTTCAGCACGGTTCAATTGGAGGGTGATATGACTTATGATGTGGAGCAGGAGGCCATTTTGGATCGGCAGGTTCGAAAGTTGAAGTCAAAGGACATAACTTTAGTGAAGGTACACTGGAGAGGTCAGCATGTGGAGGAGGTCACCTGGGAGACTGAACGAGAGATGCGGAGCAGATATCCACACCTATTGAAACTCCAGGTATGTTTCTATACCCGTTCGAGGACGAACATTTGCTTAAGAGGGGGAGGATGTAATGACATGGCCGGTCATTTTGAGAGTTATAGCCCCGCTTTCCACCATTTTTGCTTCTTTTGTGCTTTTCAGCTATATTTGATATATCAAGTTAGTTGGTTGGGGTCCCGAGTGGTTTCGGAGTGAAATGAGACACTTAGTCTCTTATTTAGAATCTTAAGTTTGAAAAGTCAACCGGATATTGACTTATGTGTATATGATCTCTTATTTGAATTTTGATGATTATGTTAGCTCAGTTAGGTGGTTTTGGACTTAGGAGAGCGTTCGTAATGTAATTTGGATGTCCATAGTAGAATTAGGCTTGAATTGGCGAAAGTTTGAAATTTGGTGATTTTGGTCGATAGTGAAAAATTTAATATCGGGGTCAGAATGGACTTACGGAAGTTGGAGTAGGTTTGTATTGTCATTTTTGACGTGTATGTAAAAATTCAGGCCATTCGGACGTGGGTTGGTGGCTTTCGGCGTCGTTTGCGGAATTTGGAAGTTTAGAAGTTCTTAGGCTTGAATCCGATGTTAATTTGGTGTTTTGATATTGTTTTGAGTGATTTGAAGGTGCAACTAAGTTTGTATGTTGATATATGACTTGTTGGTATGGTTGGTTGAGGTCCCGAGGGCCTCGGACGAGTTTCGAGTGGTTATCAGATCAATTATGGGTTTGGGAGATGGCTGATTCTGCTGGTGTCTGTGGCTGCTGGTGTTTTCCACCCCTCCGGATGGGGAGCCGCATTGTGAGGCCGCAGATGCGCTTGGGTAGTCACAGATGCAGACATAGAAGACCAGGGATGGGTCCATAGGTGCGTAGGAGTGGTCGCATCTGCGAGCACGCAGGTGCGAGGATGGGTCGCAGATGCGGAAGAGGGAGATGGTTTAATTCCGCATAAGTGAAAGGAGATGCGCAACTGCACGTCCACAGATGCATAACCTGGGGCGCATGTGCGGAATTGAGGACTCAAGTGATTTTCTGCAGGTGCGGAGGATTTTGTGCAAAAACGGCACCGCAGGTGCGAAAAGACTGGGCAAAACCTATAAATAGAACACTTTCACGAATTTTTGTTAATTTCCACCATTTTCAAGTCGGTTCTTGGAACCTTTTTAAGGGGATTCCAGGGTCTTTCAGTGAGGTAAGTTGCTTGGGCTCTAATATTCCTAACTATGGTATTTTCTCGTTGTTTTATCATTTAGTTAGTGGAATTTGGGAGTGAAAATAAGGGGTTAGGGCTTGGGATTTTGGAGAGAGTAGTTCGAGGATTTGAGGGACCAAACAAGGTCGAAGTTTGATAAAAATTTTATGGTTGGACCCAGGAGTGAATGATCTTTCACGTTTTGTAACTTTTGTCGAATTTCGAGACGTGGTCCCGAGGGCCGGATTCGAGCCAATTTCGAGTTTTGAGCCTAATTTGGTAGTATTTCTTGTGGAATTCATTCCTTTAGCGTTTATTGATGGTATTGTACTGGTTGTGAATAGATTCAGAGCATTTGGAGGCCGAATCGAGGGGCAAGAGCATCGGGTAGTAGAGATTTGCTCGCCCTGAGGTAAGTAACGGTTGTAAATCTAGCCTTGAAGGTATGAAACTCCGGATTTTCATGTCATGTGATTATTTGGAGGTGACACACGTGCTAGGTGACGGGCGTGTGGGCGTGCACCATTGGAGGATTGTGACTTGGTCCGTCCCGTAGTATCTGTAAAGTTGAATATCATGTCGTAGCTATATCCTTCATATGTGTTTAGAAAAATGTATTGCAAATCATGCTAGATGCCATGTCTATGACTTATGCCATGTTTGGACCCTTAGAGGTCTTTCCTTGATGTCCTCTTACTATTTTTATTGAAAATCTGTACTCAGTCATGTTTATGCATTTTTACATCAAAGCTCAATCTCTATTATTTTATTCGATGCATCATATCAATGTTGTTTGGGAGGATTACTTTGATTTTTGAGAGCCCGAGAGACTGGAGAGGTTTATGACTGAGTGAGGCCGAGGGCCTGCTTTGTGAGGATATTTATGGAAACAGGTTGCACGCCGCAACATGTTTCATTGATTCTGTCATGATTGGCATTGATATAGTGCTTGGGCTGAAGGAGCCCCTCCGGGGTTTGTACACACTCCTAGTGATTGGGAGCGCCGAGCATCGAGTGCTGAGTGATTGTGAGGCATGAGTGATTGGGAGGTTGGAGTGATTGGGAGGACTGAGTGATGTTTGCCCGAGGGGCGATATATGATTTCACCATTTGTGCTCATAGCTGCATTGAGCCTCTGTTGAAAACTGTTGAATGATATTTTTAAATGATTTTACTGGAACTTGATTTAAACGAGTTGATTTGACTTAAACTCTTGTTTTAAAGCATGCCGTATTTTACTGGGGTTTGTGATATGAAATATACTTGCATTTAGGTCGTCACTACTTCTCGTCTTTATTTACTGATGTTACTTACTGAGTTGGTGTACTCACGTTACTCCCTGCACCTTCTGTGCAGATCGAGGTATTTCTAGACACGATAACGGTTGTTGATTTATTCAGTCGCGGATCGTCGGAGATAGCAAGGTAGCTGAACGGCGACCGCAACCCTACTTTTCTTCGTCCTTATCTTCCTATTAGATGTATGTTAGTTTTTCCCATACTATATTAGTCTTGTTGTTATCAGACAGTTGTAGTAGTTGCTCATGACTAGTGATATCCCGATGTCGGGGTTTCTTTTTCGCACTTTTATTGTTAGTTGAAATCTCTTATGAATATTTTATTATGAACAACTTGGAATTATCTTTTAAAATGAAATATCGACGTTTTTTGTTAATGTGTCGGCTTTCCTAGTACTACGATAGGCGCCATTACGACAATGTTAGTTTTGGTTCGTGACATAATATAACTCAACAAACTCAATTATAACATGCAAAAATTGTATTTTCAGTTATAGAAAAGATTCTCAGCCGAAAAACACCCCAAAAATAGAGCATCCATCATTTCTTTTTTTTAGTAGTATCATTACTAAAATATTGTTTAGTGGTATATTTACAAATAGATTTATATATTAAGATTATATAATTACACTGAATACATGAAGTATATCATGTCATCTATATTGCAAAACATATGAATACATACTGCAGATACATTTGAATACATATATACATGTGACTACATATATTGTATTCATATGTATTCACGAGTTGTATTAGTGAATATAGTAACGAAAATCTGCGAAAAAAGGTATTTGACTGTTTAAAAACGGTAAGTGAATCAATTAACGCGATAGACTCCTACTATAACTACTCAATTATAACACGCAAATCTGTATTTTCAATTATAGAAAAGATTCTTAGCCGAAAAACACCCCAAAAATAGAGCAATCTTCAGAGATTTAATCAATCCTTTTTTTTTATTTGTAACTTTACTAAACTAGTTTTTAGTGGCATCTTTACGAATAAATTTATATTAAAATTATATAATTACATTGAATACGTTTAAATACATACAATACATTGAATACTATAGCAGGTCAGCTATAGTGCAAAACATATGAATACATATTGTAGATACATATATACATATGAATACATAAATTATACTATTAATTAAAAAAATATATGAATACATTTTACAGTATATTGAATACATATTGCTGAACAAAATAGTGAAACAAAGTGAAGTTTTGAAATTATATAATTAACTTGAATACGGTCAAATACAATAAATATATTGAAAAGGTAGAAAGAACTAAAGACACTGAATACAACGAAATACATGGAGTACAACGAGATGCATTGAATACAATGAAAATAAAGTATCTTTTCCCTTAACCCCTGAATCATCATTCATAAGTTTTCTTCTCTTTTACGCATCAGGAAGTGTTGATTATTTCTAAGATTTCTCAAATTGGGCTTGTTTCGATGTCGCATAACTTTTTTGTGAGTTGTTGAATCAGCCATTGGAGATGAAATTTCGAGTTTTCTGGTGAAAGCATAACAATAGTGATTGTTTCTAAAAAAATAGTAAAGAGAATCATAAAAAGCAATGAACCAGCGAAAATCTAACAACTTTAACACTTGCCACAACTTTTTGGAGCAAAAAAAATTGAAACTTTCGCGAGACAACGGAGATGAATTAGTGGAGAATCGTGGTTGTATTCATGGAGAAGAGACTAGCATTGAGAGAGAGAGAGAAAGAGAGACAGAGAGAGAGAGATTGTGGAGAGAGATCTTGATTTTTGAAGTTGTATACTATAAGGTGGTCTTGTGAGAGATAGAACATAAAGTAAGAGAAAGAAAAATACTACCCAACGCTAAAAAGTAGGAAGTGACCATAAATACATATTTTGCTATAAAACCTAAAAGGTAGCTATAGAAAATAATATTTTAAAAGATATTTATTTATAATAAATAAGGTGTAAAACTTTACTATAGGAGGTAAAATTTCTTTTTTAAATCATTAAAATTAAATTTATCACATGCTATAATCACAGTAGCAATAACTTGTCATCTAGGACCATTTCAGAACAATGTCATTTTAGGCCCAACAATAAATCACAGCTTATGTCGAGATTCAGTGATCGTGGACACTACAAAATAGTGTCATTTTAAGTCCATCTGTAAAGCACGTTTTTTGTTAAGCTTCAATGATCGTGGACCACTTCAAATCAACCTCATTTTAGGCCCAACAAAAGCACGTCTTATGTTAAGTTTCATCCACGGACCACGAAATTACACCCAATGATTTTGAAAATGGCTACTCTTAATATTTTCTTTTTTTACCTTGCTTGCCTCATGGCCAAACCTTTAAGGTCAAGGGTGTGTTTGGTATGACGGAAAATATTTTTTGTGGAAAATGTTTTTCAAGAAATTTTTTTCTTGAAAAATAAGTAGTAATCTTAGAGCCCGTTTGGCTTAGCTGATTTAGAGTAGCTGATAAGCATTAGGTGTTGAAAAACACTTTTAAGTGCTGAAACTGATTTAAAAAATAAGCAGTTACGTGTTTGGATAAAAGTGCTGAAATTAATAATAAGCACCTGAAACTGTTTGATTAAAAAGTACTGATAAACTCTTTTTATGTTAAAATGACTCAAATGGCCTTATAACAATTTACACTACTAAAAACGTTATTTTCTTCCAAATTTCAGATTCTACCTATTTATCATGTTCTTTTAATTAAAAAAATGAATAGATAATATTTTTTTATATATAAATATAATTTGTATTATAATAAGTATACAATCATGAATTAGAAGGAGTGGAGTATAAATTAACAAAAGTTAAGAAAAAACTTTAAAAAATGAACACAACGTTCGTAGAGAAAAACAAGCACTTAATAGTTAATATGTATTGAAGAATTGAGATAGAGTAAAACTATACGAAGAATTTTGTTTTAAAAAGAAGTATTTTGGGGATATAATAGTAAATATATTGGTCGAACCTAAAGTGCTTATAAGCTGAAATTTGATAAGTTAGGGGATACCAACTTATGACTTTTGGCTTATTTTTTGCTTATAAGCACTTAACTTATAAGCACTTTTAATCTTACCAAACGCGTAGATAAGCCAAAAAGTGCTTATAAGCCAATTTGACCAGCTTATAAGCTAAGTCAAACACCCTTTTATTCATTTTCCGATGTTTGGTACGCAAATTAAGAAAAATAACTTCTCAAAAGTATTCATAAATAATTTAGATATAATAAACATGTTACCATAAACTTCCGAACCAACAACCTTCTGAACCCACAAATTTCATAAACTTCTGAACTGCTAAACTTTCGAAATTGCGAAATTTCGAACCCGTAAACTTCAAAACACATAAAGCTCCGAGTTCATAACTTTGAAACTTGTAAAATTTTGAACCTTTAACAGGAAAATAGAAAAACTAAAACTGAAATATATATATATATATAATATTTTTTTGCGCGCAGGGTGGGGGTGGAGGGGTAGTAGGGTGAGTGGTAACGGAAAAACTGAAATTTGAAAAATAAAACCTTTTGGGAGATAGGGGTGGGGTGGGTTGGTGAGGGTGGGAAGGTTGAAAAAGAATTTTGGAAAATGTTTTCCCTCTTGATTGGAGAAAAATATTTTTCAAAATATTTAAGCTAGTCAAACATGGAAAAATTGGAAAACATTTTTCGAAATCTTCATACCAAACACACCCCAAAACTTAAAAGTATTGTCTATGTGGCAAGCGATGGGCAAAACTTATTTAACTTGAAGGGTTGTTCAGAGGGCAAGGGGGGTCAAAAAATCAATAGTGATATTAAAGTATCCTATTTCTGTCCTTTTTCCCCCCTGAAATTTTGCACTCATAACCGCATCCATTAATAATAACTGAAAAATAAATACGCAGATACATAATGGATTCCAATATATCACAATATGTTTAAAAATAAGAATGTCTTTAGGTTGGCTTAATCTGATTGCTAACACATGTAGAGTCCATTACTCAAATGATCACTTAATTATGTCAAATTATCTTCTAAAATTATTTTTCTTTCGTTTGTAACAACAAAATTACTGAACTATGCCTATTGCACTCAGAAGGTCACTCAACTAAATTTTCCAAATTTTGGATTGCCAAATACCTATTTTACCCTCTAAATTATAAACATTTATCTTCTTTTTAATATTATGATTTTTTTCCTTTTTAATTTATATTATGACTTACCTATAGAATAAGTAAATATTATTTATAAATTAAAAAAATAAAAGTATTTAAGCATATATAATGCTGGAATTAAAAAAATAATGAGTATTGTAAAAAAAATAATTAAAGCAATTTGTTAGTAATAATAATTTTAGTATTAACAAAAAATAATTTAGAAAGTTATTTACACAATTTAGAATGAAAGAAAATAAAGGTTGTAAAATATATATTCGATGCACATAATATACAAATAATTATTTAAATAAAGATATTGTATAATATACATTATATATTCTTGAAAATTATGCTCAATTATATTATTATGTTTCTACCAATTTTCTAATTCACAAAATTATGTCACCGAAAATCAGGTGGGCTGTATGTATAGGGTAAAATATGCTATGTTTAGTTGTGCATGGAATATATAATATATATGAGCATAATTTTCAAGAATATTTAATGTATATTATAGAATACCTTTATTTGAATAATTATTTTTATATTACGTGCATCGAATATATATTTTACAACCTTTATTTTTTCTTTCATTTTGAATTGTGTAAATAAAATTTTGAATTTTTGTTGTTAATACTAAAATTATTATACAAACAAATTATTCTAATTAATTTTTTTACTATGCTCAGTATTTGGTTATTCGAGCATTATAGATGCTTAAATACTTTTTATTTTTTTAATTTATAAATAAATTTATTTATTCTATAGGTAAGCCCATAATATAAATTAAAAGGAAAACTTCATAATATTAAAAAGTTTTAAAAAAATAAAAAAGAAGAGATAAATATTTATAATTTAGAGGGTAAAATAGATATTTGGCAATCCAAAATTTGAAAAATCTTGTTGAGTGACCTTTTGAGTGCAATATGCATTGTTCAATGACTTTGTTGTTACAAACGAAAGAAAAGTGACTTTAGAACATAATTTGAGATAGTTAAGTGACCATTTGAGTAATTGACTCAACACATATATCACTGGATTCTGCATACTTGTGATATCCCGCAGTATAACTTTTAATGAGCTTAATTAAACTAGTTTTTTCTAAAATTGCTTTAATTACTTTTCCCATTTCAAGTCATCGTCTACTTTTAGTGTGTATACATCAGTTCACTTTAAATTACTCCTATAAATCACGTTGGTTTACGAGGAAAGATGTTATGATAATAATATTTTCACATAATTAGAACTTGGTTACATGGGTAAATTCAAAAAATTGGTAGTTACACGTGCAGAATGATGTTAGGATAGTTTAATATCTCTCACATTAGAACGTAACTACACATGCAAAATGAGTGAAAACATATGATCTCCCATGTCAACAATATAAGAGCAACTATAAAAGCTTATAAAGTCCCCAATGCCAAAAAAAGGAAAGAAAGAAGATGAAAGTAAGAATAGTGAGGAGAAAATTGAACTTTCTAAGTAGGCGTTTGGACATAAGAATTGTAAAATTTTAAAAAAATATGAAAAAGATTTTTAAGTGAAAATGATATTTGAAATTTAGAGTTATGTTGGACATGAATATAATTTTGGATTGTTTTTGAAGCTTAGTGAGTGATTTTTTTTAAAAAAAAACAACTTTTTGGAGTTTTTCAAAATTTTGAAAATTTTCAAAAATCATCTTCAAGGGAAATTAAAAATTTTCATGAACAAATTCTAATTTCAGAAAAAAAATGAAAATATTTTGAAAAAAAAGAGAAAAAATTTCTTATGTCCAAACGGACTCTAAGGCCTCATTTGTTTGCATTTAATGAAGGTCTGAATCTTAATCATTTAGATCTCAGACATTAAGTGCGTTGTTTTTAAAGTCTGAATCTTAAGTATTCAGATCTTAATCATTAAGTGTTTTTTTTTACTTCAGAATCACTATGATCTTAATAGGTCTGTATGATTAAGATCCATAACATAGACTTAATTTCATTAAGATGCTATCATCCATATTCATACCGCCAACCATTATCAACTACCATCATGCCGCCACCATACTCAACCACCACCACCATAATTGATTACTACCACTCGCCATCCCCATCACTCCCACCACCATCATTCTCAACCACAAACAACACTCATCCACCTCAACTACGACAACTAACCACCCAATCACCGTCAACAATCATAATCGGCATTGCCCATCATTATAAACTACCACTACCCACCACCACCTTCCTCAATCACAACTATCACCACCACCCGTCATTATTAACTATCACCACTCACCACCATCCTCAATCATAATTGCCACCACCACTAATCACCACTAGCTACTATCCTGAACCACCACCATCAACCAAATCTACCACCAACCACTGCTTCTAATCGGCATTCACAAGCACCACCGTTAGCCATCACCACCAACAATTACTATATTTTAAAAAAATTATATATTTTATTGATAAAATATAAGATTAATTAATATTTCATTTGTATTTTATGTATATTAATTTTTAAATAAAGATAAATTTTATATATTCAGATGTTGAAAATCAAACAATCTTAATCATTTAATATTCAAATCTTAATACACATCTTAGTAATCAGAGGTGTATTTAATTTCAAATATCTTAATTTTAATATACATATTGATATTTAAATATGTATTTAAATTAAGACGTCTTAATCTTAAAAAAAAAAAATAGGCCTAATTAACAAAAATATACAAACACGTGAAGTAGGAATGAGGGATGATGTTTCCTTGACGGCAGTTTTGGGAATTGGGCAAAGCGCTAAGTTATCCTTCACGTGCATAGAATACTCTTTTGACTTAGAAATAATAGCAAAATCTACCCAAACTTCAGCCACCAAAGCAAATTACCAACCATTCCTATCTGAAGTTTCCCATCAACCTTCCCCTTAATTATTTCCTTCAGTTTTCCCCACGTTTTATCACGTATTGTAATCAATTCATCCTTAATTAGCCATCATTAGCTTTTGTTCTGCCGTTTTAAGATTGAAGTTGATTAGTTGTAATATGTTTTAAGAGAAGGAAAAAAGAAAATCAACGCGCAGGCAAAAAGAAATAGTAAGACTCTCGTTATTGATTGCTATTAAATTTATAATCAAGCATAAAGCAGTTGGCCAGTAAATTATACTTTCTTTGTCTCATATTATCTGTCGTGTTTTCGTTACACGCCCTTAAGAAAAATTAACAAGGAAAGAGATTAGACAATTTTACCCTTATTTATGTCTTAAGATAAAATTTCTCTTCATTGAATATTTATTCTATTTATGTATTATCTCCATCTTCAAGACAATTATTATTAAAGATAAAAACGGAAAAGATAATCAATTTTGTCTTGAACTTCTAAAATAACAAATAATTTGAGATAACTATTTTTAGTAACCATGACAGTTAATATGAGACGGAGGAAGTAATATAGTTAACAAATGAAGCATATTATTGTATCTATTAATTATGATTATGAATACGAATTTTGGATAAGTACATTTTTTCTAGAAGAGCTTATCATCATGTATAAACTTCAAACAGAATGTAATTTATATTCCTCTTCGGCGAAAGGTTGAATCGGCCATCGATATGATTCATTACGCTGTTTGTTTCGTCCACCTTTTCGCACAACTAGATATATAGTCTCTAAATTCGTTACGTTAAGTCATTGAGTCAAGTGGAGATTTTTGGTGTTTATTTTGGTCAACACACCTAACTATTGGTTACAATTACAACCGACTTCGTTCGAGGTCTTAATCACGTAGTCGTACTAAACACAATCATTTGCCTCAATACATTTCCTCTTCTCCGTTGTATCATGTTTATCTCTTTAGTAATTAGTGTACTTTCGTGTGCCAGATAGATGAATATATTTAGGTATATCTTAGAACTATTAATATAATAATGGTGCATGAGTTTTCAATCTAACAATAATGATTTAAGAGTATTTCTTAAGAAAAATTGATGATAATGTAATGGCCCTTAGCTTCTTCTAATAAAATAATTACTGAAGATATTAAAGTCTCAGGTTATTTTGGAGTACGTATATATATATATATTTTATATGGTTATGAACAATCTAGACTTCTTTTGATTTTAGTTATCAAAATTGAATTAGGTCCTTATCTAACTTGGTATTAGAATATTGTTAAATTTTCTAGTGTACGTATGGTTCCATGTTATTTATCCACGTTTCCCACTGTCATAGTTTGTGTCACGAATGACACTTTGATTGTCTAGGCTTGCTAAGTTTTGGCAAGCATCATAAGATAGGAAATTATCAATTTTTTTTTTTTAATAGTTCACTTTTCACAAAATATTTTACTTCAGATGGTGATTCAACAAAAACTTTCTTCCCCTCCAATTGATCACCATTTCTTCCATTACATACTTCAATAGGTTGTGTCTCTTTGTCCTTGAGCAAGGGACCAAATAGCAATCACCGTCCCCAGCCTCGACCGAATCGGATAAACAAGTAATCAAAGAAAGAAGAAGAGGATTTTCTCACTCCTCGAACTTTCGTCGTTCCTGAAGAATCGGATGCAACCAAGTTAACAGTCGAGGAGCTGGAACAGGTGATACTGATAGAGTATCTACCCGAACGAAAGGTATACCTAGGAACAGGGTTGACCCCCGAGCTGAGAAAAAACTTATTCAATTTCTTATTAATAACATGGATTGCTGGTCCCATTTAGACATGATAGGGATCCCACCCGAGATAACGACTCACCGGCTGAGCTTGGATCCCAAGTTCAGACCGGTAAATCAAAAGACAAGGCCTCAATCCGAGGTAAAGCACGCCTTCATAAAGGAGGATGTAACCAAACTTCTTAAAATAGGGTCCATTCGGGAGGTAAAATATCCCAAATGTTTAGCTAACGTAATTGTAGTAACCAAAAGGGGGAACAAACTTAGAATGTGCGTAAATTATAAGGACTTGAATGAAGCATGTCCAAAATACTCTTTTCCCTATCCCAACATCAATCGAATGATCGATGCCACAGCCAGCCACAAGATACTTACCTTTCTCGACGCCTATTTTGGGTACAATAAAATCCAGATGGACCAAATAGACCAGGAAAAGACTTCTATTATCACTAAGTATGGAACAATATATATATTTTTATATATGGTTATGAACAATCTAGACTTCTTTTGATTTTAGTTATCAAAATTGAATTAGGTCCTTATCTAACTTGGTATTAGAATATTGTTAAATTTTCTAGTGTACGTATGGTTCCATGTTATTTATCCACGTTTCCCTTTTTTTTTAACAAACAGGAAATATATATATTAATAATTAAGGAACGTTAAGTACATGACTGTCATAGTTTGTGTCACGAATGACACTTTGATTGTCTAGGCTTGCTAAGTTTTGGCAAGCATCATAAGATAGGAAATTATCAATTTTTTTTTTTTAATAGTTCACTTTTCACAAAATATTTTACTTCAGATGGTGATTCAACAAAAACTTTCTTCCCCTCCAATTGATCACCATTTCTTCCATTACATACTTCAATAGGTTGTGTCTCTTTGTCCTTGAGCAAGGGACCAAATAGCAATCACCGTCCCCAGCCTCGACCGAATCGGATAAACAAGTAATCAAAGAAAGAAGAAGAGGATTTTCTCACTCCTCGAACTTTCGTCGTTCCTGAAGAATCGGATGCAACCAAGTTAACAGTCGAGGAGCTGGAACAGGTGATACTGATAGAGTATCTACCCGAACGAAAGGTATACCTAGGAACAGGGTTGACCCCCGAGCTGAGAAAAAACTTATTCAATTTCTTATTAATAACATGGATTGCTGGTCCCATTTAGACATGATAGGGATCCCACCCGAGATAACGACTCACCGGCTGAGCTTGGATCCCAAGTTCAGACCGGTAAATCAAAAGACAAGGCCTCAATCCGAGGTAAAGCACGCCTTCATAAAGGAGGATGTAACCAAACTTCTTAAAATAGGGTCCATTCGGGAGGTAAAATATCCCAAATGTTTAGCTAACGTAATTGTAGTAACCAAAAGGGGGAACAAACTTAGAATGTGCGTAAATTATAAGGACTTGAATGAAGCATGTCCAAAATACTCTTTTCCCTATCCCAACATCAATCGAATGATCGATGCCACAGCCAGCCACAAGATACTTACCTTTCTCGACGCCTATTTTGGGTACAATAAAATCCAGATGGACCAAATAGACCAGGAAAAGACTTCTATTATCACTAAGTATGGAACAATATATATATTTTTATATATGGTTATGAACAATCTAGACTTCTTTTGATTTTAGTTATCAAAATTGAATTAGGTCCTTATCTAACTTGGTATTAGAATATTGTTAAATTTTCTAGTGTACGTATGGTTCCATGTTATTTATCCACGTTTCCCTTTTTTTTTAACAAACAGGAAATATATATATTAATAATTAAGGAACGTTAAGTACATGACTGTCATAGTTTGTGTCACGAATGACACTTTGATTGTCTAGGCTTGCTAAGTTTTGGCAAGCATCATAAGATAGGAAATTTTCAAAAAAAATTGTTTTAATAGTTCACTTTTCACAAAATATTTTACTTCAGATGGTGATTCAACAAAAACTTTCTTCCCCTCCAATTGATCACCATTTCTTCCATTACATACTTCAATAGGTTGTGTCTCTTTGTCCTTGATCTTCTTTGCTAGGTGATGAGTTGTCCTATTCCCTTGCCTGAAGGTGTGCTGGAGAATTACCTTTTGCTAGTGCATGAATCACCTGCGATTATTAACAATTTTATCAAATAGTTTATTACCTTATTTTATAGCATAAATTACCTCCTGTCTCAATTTATCCCCGCTTCATTCCCATCTATGTTACTTATTATAGCGTTGTTAATCTAGTTTCTATATAATCTTGGACGCTATCCTCGGCTATTCATCTCTTCTAATTATAACATTGGAAAAATCTTAAGCTACACGTTCATTTTCTTAACATATGACTAGGTCTTAAGAACATCAACGATGAGAGGTAAACATAATTATTTAATAAATTATTATTGAACGATTATCAGTAATTAGATGACACACGTGCGCGCATATATATATATATATATATATATATATATAAATATATGGTTAAAATCGACCACGCCCGATTTTATGGGCTCGAGGGTCTGCCTCGAGAGTGAGTCCGTATCAAAGCAAGTTCGAGCTCGAAGTGCACGACGACTAAGAGATTGAGATCAAGCTAAATCGGCATCGAAGTAACAGAATAACGAGATATCCGCAATCGACCACCAATCTCGGCGGGAATCTCGAAATCAGCAGAACCATTAACGGTTATTGATATCAATCATGTATTTTGTTTCCGAGATTGGAGTTATACCTTATTTAGGATTTCTCTACTATATAAAGAGGAACCCTGTTCATTTGTAATACACAATCACAAACGCAGTTACCGAGAAATACAAACACTCTGCTCTTTTACTCGCTCTTAATTTCCTACTGTTCTTATTGTCCATATTATTCATATTATTCTTATTGTTCTTATTGCTCTTGGCATTTGATCTCGAGCCTATTCCAAGCCGAGGTCGTTAATTTGCAAACGACACTGGTTTGATCTGTTATAATCATTTAATTTCTTTATTTATTTAGCTATTTATCAACTGACATTGAATTAGATCGTGTATCCTTAATTATAACCATATTATAAGTTTAATTGTTACTCGTATTTCGAGGTAAACAGTTTGGCGCCAACCGTGGGGCTAAGTATAATAGTGATTGTTCAATGCTAATTCTAAAATAACACACTATTTTACACTTGTTTCTTGTCAAGAATTTTGCTTTCAGGTTAAATCATGTCAAACTCACAAAACACAGCTACGCATGGTGACAACGATCTCGGACTCCACGGAGAGAACGAGAATGTTATCGCTCCAGAAATCGAGGTGCCACGGGCTGACCTCGGAGGAGCACCGCCCGCCAACCCCGTCGATGTCAGTTCGCATGTTGCTTTGAATGCAGATTTAGGTGGGGACCCTGATAGAAGCGTACACAAAGAGGGTCGAACTAACGGTCGAGGTATTTAGTGCAGAGGAGACGAAAGTGTCAGTATCCAAGTTATACTTGAAATTCTTCAAGCCCAACAAAATGCCATTGCTCAGTTGCAAAATCAGCACAAGACACCAAACAGGGTCGAACAAGAGGCTACTCGTCGTACCGAGTCAGTGCTTGAAAGGTCGGGTGATAACACTCCGACAACTGACCCTGCTATAATGAGAATGATCGAGGAGCTTACTAAGAGAATAGAATCGGGAGAAAAGAAAATCGAGGCCAACGACAAGAAGGTGAAAACTTATAACTCTCGAGTTGATCAGATACCGGGGGCACCACCGATCTTGAAGGGAATGGACTCTAAGAAGTTGTGCAAAAACCATTCCCTCCGAGTGCGGCTCCGAAGCCCATCCCCAAAAAGTTCTGAATGCCCGATATACCTAAATACAACGGAACCTCGGATCCCAATGAGCACGTTACTTCTTATACGTGCGCCATGAAAGGTAATGATTTGGAGGATGACGAAATCGAGTCTGTGTTGCTAAAGAAATTTGAGGATACGTTGTCGAAGGGAGCTATGATTTGGTATCACAACTTTCCACCGAACTCTATCGATTCGTTCACCATGTTGGCTGATTCGTTTGTTAAGGCACATGCTGATTCGTTTGCTAAAGAAAATCAGACCTCTTCAAAGTGAAGCAGAGGGATAACGAGATGCTAAGAGAGTTCGTGTCTCGATTCCAAATAGAACGAATGGAATTGCCACCAGTTACTGACGATTGGGTTGTCCAAGCTTTCACATAAGGATTAAACGAGCGGAAATCGATCGTATCGCGCCAGCTGAAGCAGAATTTAATCGAGTACCTGACTGTGACTTGGGCAGATGTTCACAACCGATATCAATCGAAGATTAGGGTCGAGGACGACCAACTAGGAGCCCCATCGGGTTCAGTACATCCAAACCGTCCGACAGGTAAAATCAAAGAGATGTTGATAGAGAATCGAGACCGAATAAATATAGGTATTAGCCAAATGTTTCAGATAGAAGGAATAACTATGTGGGACGCAATTCCGCCTGGAATGATCAAAGGGGTGACCGAGGGCAGAATTCTCGGGGACTAATGAGTAAAACTGGTTTCAACAAATATGCAGATCCCACAGAAGTTCCCGGTTATCGGAGTATAATTTCAGTGTCAATGCATCGGGATTGTATCGGCCATCAGAAGGATCAAAGACACTAGGTGGACCAGGCCTATACAAACCGAACCTTCTCAAAGAAATCCAAACCTAATGTGCAAGTATCATTGCACACATGGCCATAGGACTGAAGGCTGCAGACACTTAAGAGAGAAAGTAGCTCGATTATTCAACGAAGGTCATCTTCGAGAATTCCTCAAGGATCGAGCCAAAAATCACTTCAGGGAGAGATACACCAGCAGAAGGAATGAACAAAAAGAGCCTCAACACGTTATTAACATGAACGTCGGTGGGGTCGACGTCCCACATTGACCTATATTCCAATGCACCAAAGTTTCGATCACAAGAGAAAAACAGACTTGAGACTATGTGACCGAAGGCACCCTCTCGTTCAACGACGAAGAAATAGAAGGCATTTCTCAGCCGCACAACAACGCCTTGTAATTTTTATTTTGCTAAACAAAATTCAAGTTAAATGTGTTCTCATGGTCGTAGAGCAGCTCGACGAACATAATCAGAGCAAGGGTCGTAGAGCAGCTCGACCTGCTAGACCAGATTGTACCTGCATCGCGAGTCCTAAACGGCTTCAACATTGATAGTGAAACAACGAAGGGGGAGATAATCCTACCAGTGAACGTGGTCGGGACCATCCATGATACAAAATTTCATGTCATCGAAGGAGACATGAGATACAATGCACTGCTCGGAAGGCCCTGGATACACAACATGAGGGCAGTACCATCGACCATTCACCAAATGATGAAGTTCCCAATAGGGGATGATGTGAAAACAGTATATGGGGAACAACACGGTGCAAAGGAAATGTTTGCAGTCGACGAGGTGACGCCTATATCAGCGCCTTCGACCTCAGAAAAGTCGAGCACCAAAGATAAGCAAGGGACCAAATAGCAATCACCGTCCCCAGCATCGACCGAATCGGATAAACAAGTAATCAAAGAAAGAAGAAGAGGATTTTCTCACTCCTCGAACTTTCGTCGTTCCCGAAGAATCGGATGCAACCAAGTTAACAGTCGAGGAGCTGGAACAGGTGATACTGATCGAGTATCTACCCGAACGAAAGGTATACCTAGGAACAGGGTTGACCCCCGAGCTGAGAAAAAACTTATTCAATTTCTTATTAATAACATGGATTGCTGGTCCCATTTAGACATGATAGGGATCCCACCCGAGATAACGACTCACCGGCTGAGCTTGGATCCCAAGTTCAGACCGGTAAATCAAAAGACAAGGCCTCAATCCGAGGTAAAGCACGCCTTCATAAAGGAGGATGTAACCAAACTTCTTAAAATAGGGTCCATTCGGGAGGTAAAATATCCCAAATGTTTAGCTAACGTAATTGTAGTAACCAAAAGGGGGAACAAACTTAGAATGTGCGTAAATTATAAGGACTTGAATGAAGCATGTCCAAAATACTCTTTTCCCTATCCCAACATCAATCGAATGATCGATGCCACAGCCGGCCACGAGATACTTACCTTTCTCGACGCCTATTCTGGGTACAATAAAATCCATATGGACCAAATAGACCAGGAAAAGACTTATATTACCCCTAAGTATGGAACTTATTGTTACAATGTAATGTCCTTCAGGCTAAAAAATGCGGGAGCTACATATCAACCCTAGTTAACAAAATGTTCGAAAAACAGATAGGTAAATCAATTGAAGTTTACATTAACGATATGTTAGTTAAGTCCCTGCGCGTAGAGGACCATTTGACTCATTTGCAGGAGACATTCGAAGTTTTGAGGAAATACAACAAGAAGCTTAAACCCGAAAAGTGTGCTTTTGGTGTCGGCTCGGGCAAATTCCTTGGCTTCATGGTGTCAAATCAGGGAATCGAGATCAGCCCCGATAAGATTAAGACCATCGAGGACATCACCGCCGTGGACAACGTGAAAGTCGTTTAGAGGCTAGCTGGAGGGATAGATGCCCTAGGCCGGTTCATTTCGAGGTCATCAGATCGAAGCCACATGTTCTTTTCTTTACTAAAAAATAAAAATGATTTTACATGGACCCCGGAATGTCAGCAAGCATTGGAGGAATTGAAACGATACCTATCGAGCTCGACTTTGCTCCACACTCCAAAGGCATATGAGAAACTATACCTATAATTGGCGATGTTCGAGATAGCGGTAATTGGTTTATTAGTTCGAGAAGAACAAGGTACACAGTTTCCAGTTTATTACGTGAGTCGAACCTTAAGAGATGCCGAACCTAGGTATCCACACATAAAAAAATTGGTGCTAGCACTAATAAGCGCATCTAGAAAATTAAAGTCATATTTTCAGTGTCATCCCAAATGTGTAATCACCATTTATCCCCTTCGAAATATTTTTCACAAGCCCAAATTATCGGGTGATATCGAATATCAACCCCAAATATCCATCAAGTCTCATATATTAGCAGATTTCGTGGCAGACTTTTCACCAACCCTCGTACTCAAAGTGGAAAAGAAACTTCTGCTGAAATCGGGTACATCATCGGGGGTATGGACCCTCTTCACGGACGGTGCCTTGAATGTCAAAGGGTCCGGGATCGGTATTGTTTTGAAACCGCCTACGGGCAGTGTTATTATCCAAACAATTAAGACTGCCAAACCGACTAACAACGAGGCCGAGTATGAGGCTATGATTGCAGGTCTCGAACTAGCTAAAAGCTTGGGAGCGAAAGTCATTGAAGCTAAATGTGACTCCCTACTGGTAGTTAACCAGGTAAACAGAACCTTCGAAGATCGAGATGACAGGGTGCAAAGGTAATTAAACAAATTGCAGGTGACCCTGCACCGCTTCAAAGAGTGGACTCTACAGCATGTACCTCGAGAACAAAATACCGAGGCCGATGCACTTGCCAATCTAGGGTCATCAGTCGACGAAGATGAAATCATTTTGGGGGCTATCGTCCAACTCTCAAGATCTGTAATCAAGGAAGGGCATGATGAAATTAATTCTACAAGCTTTACCTGTGACCAGAGAAACAAATACATCAAATACTTGAAGAACGGGAAACTACCATCGGATCCCAAAGAATTGACGACCTTACGAACTAAAGTCGCTCGATTCACATTAGACGAAGACGGAACATTATACAGGAGAATGTTCGATGGTCCATTGGTGGTATGCTTGGGACCGGGAGATACATATTATGTTCTGCGGGAAATCCATGAAGGCACTTGTGGAAACTATTCCGGCGCCGAGTCACTAGTTCGAAAGGTCATCAGAGTAGGATACTATTGGGATAGCATGGAAAAAGACTCTAAGGAGTTCAGTCGAAGATGAGACAAATGTCAAAGGTTCATATCGATGATCCGCCAGCCCGGTGAACAACTTCACTCGGTCCTATCTCCATGCCCATTCATGAAATGAGAAATGGACATTGTCGGTCCTCTACCATCGCCCCTAGGTAAAGCTAAGTTCATATTATTTATGACTGACTATTTCTATAAATGGGTTGAAGTACATGCCTTCTAAAAAGTTAGAGAAAAAGAAGTTATCGACTTCATATGGGATCACATCGCATGTTGATTCGGGATACCCGCAGAAATAGTATGTGATAATGGAAAACAGTTCGTCGGTAGATAAGTAACAAATATCCTAAAAGATCAAAAAATAAAGAGGATACTATCGACGCCGTATCACCATAGTGGGAACAGACAGGCCGAATCAACGAATAAAACTATCATCTAAAACTTGAAGAAAAGACTAAACGAAGCCAAAGGGAAGTGGAGATAAAAATTGCCCGAGGTTCTATGGGCATATCGGACTACATCGAAGTCCAGTACCGGAGCAACTCCGTTTTCTTTAGTATATGGCTCTGAAGACTTGATACCGGTCGAAGTCGGGGAGCCCAAAGCCAGGTTTCGACATGCAATAGAGGAATCTAACCACGAGGCAATGAGTACCAACCTCGAGTTGTTGGATGAAAGATGATAAGCGACACTCGTTCGAATGGCCGCACAAAAACAACGAATCGAGAGATATTACAATAGGAGAACCAATCTCCGACACTTCAATGTCGGGGACTTAGTCTTAAGAAAAGTCACCATCAATACTCGATACCCTAGTGAAGGGAAACTCGGTCCTAACTAGGAAGGACCCTATCAAATCCTCGATATAGTCGGGAAAGGATCTTACAAGCTCGGCACAATGAACGGCGAACCATTGTCGAATAACTGGAACATATCACTCATCAAGTGTTACTATTGCTAAGTCTTGACTTTCATTTTTTTTCATTTACTTAAATATTCAAAACTAACTTATTACAGGAATCTAATCCAAGAAATCAAGACCTCAGGTTTTAAAGTACGCGTTGCACTCTTTTTCTCTTAGATCGATTTTTATCCTAAATGGGTTTTTTCGGCGAGGTTTTTAACGAGGCAACAATTATGTTCTACCTGAGGATAACTCAACAGTATCCAAGGCTTCTTTGCAATCAACCTCGAATACTGGGGGGGGGGGGGGGGGGGGAAACACCCCCG